>APFE031301238.1:110597-138875 GCA_000404065.3 Pinus taeda
TAATCACATTTTAATTTTGATTCCAAAATCTCACTTGCAATTATAATCATTTATATTTTTTTCATGTGAGATTTTTTATCGTTAAATGCTTGAGATCACAGACCAACCTCAACGTTATCTCTAATTAAAACAATGACAATTTTAATCAACATACTTGTGGACTAGATTCAAAACCCATTGATAGAATTCTATAACATATACTTACTCAAGGCACATGAAATAATAAAAAAAACAAAAATTTAATTCTCAAAAGTTACCTCACGCAAGTCATCACAACACTTAGGAGATACAGAACATTATGTAATTCTTACCCTCTACAATCATACGAAGGCTAAGATTAACTATAGTGTTCATTTGATGTTTCCAATGTTTTATTTCCTGAGGTCATTTAATTTATTAAGGGTAGCAAGAGGGCTTTGTTGTCATCCAACGCCTGCATTTACCATAATGCCTTCCAGACACCTTTGTACACCTGGAGGTTCCTCTTGCCTTTGATGCACAAGATCTCGATCCAACGGATGAGCCGTGGCCAGGACAAATGAGGTAACTGCCTACCTCCTCTGTTGGGAAGCTCATGGCATTTGAACAACAATTTTCCTGTGGAGAGGCTCTGCAAGTCGATGGTTTTCTAAGGTGAGGATTTTTCTCATTGAGGGTTCAGAATGGCTAAACCGCCCATTGTGACCCGACTTCTAGTGTTCATTAAACTTGCATCTCCTTTCTTCCAAGTCGAGCACGGGTTTGACTGTCTCACTGGTCGCTTTGACTTCCTGAGGAACGTTCTAGCTATGGTGATGTCTCTACTCTTCCCTTTGCAACGTATGCGTCCACAGTACAAGCCAAACAACACTTCGATAGAGGTTCTGACATAGGTAAAGGTGGTATCATACCATAACAGGTTTAGTTATGTTGAATGAGTTTTGCCTCTACTCACCCTTATTAAATTCTTTGGCTAATAGAACTCCTCGAGGATTTTCTTGTTGTCAAGGCTTCAATTGATAGGTACATTTTAGCCTCTACCCTTGTCTAAACAGTTATTAATTATTTTATGTTCATTGAACTGGTTTAAATCTCGACAACTTCCTCCTGCAGGTACTTGAGGACTCCTTGCTGTGCATTCTTTAAGTTTATGAATTTCATCGATAATAAACCCACAAGTTTTGCGTTCTTGTTTCAAGTTGTTCTTTTTACACAGTCTCAAATCTACAGTTCAGTTTTGAAATCAAATTTTCCTGTTACAGTGATCCTAGTCATGGAGGCCACAACCTTTGCCTAGTTCTCTGGTGGCAAGGAATATAGTGTTCCACTCTGGGGTTTAACTTATTGTAATTATGACCTTGGAGCTATGCTAATTTTTTTTGTCTATACATGTAAATATTAACTTTCTTTGACTCGTTTGCGGGTTAATTTCCATTATGTGACTTAATCTATATTCTGTATTTTGTGCCTACACAGTGAATGTGGTAGGGTTCATACATGTTTATATTTATTAATTTCTATTATTAAATAGCAAATGCGGTAAGGGTCATACATATATATGTCTATTAATTTCGCAATTAGACAGTGCATGCGGCAAGGCTAAACCTTATGTTTTAATTTCCTTCATAGTTGTTTTATGGCTTTGTCCAGTCTTTATAATTAATGTTTATATAAATCTCAGATGTGGGGATTTTCTTGTGTGTACTCTGTGTGCAATGAACTCGATTCACTTGGTGCGCTGTTATATTTTCTGTATGAGATGGTTTAAGCTTTTATTGAAGGTTTGGTCATAGTATTTTTTTAGCAAAGGCTACAGGGCCTTAGAATAATTCCATGCTTGGGAGTGTGTTATATGGAATTTGCATCTACGAATAAACACATTTTCTCTAGGTGGGTGACTACACCTAGAACAGCATAAAGCAAGTAGTTTAACCTTTTCTTATAGAATATAGATGAGATGGAGGAACTTACTTGTAGTCTTTCGCTTCCTTAATCTCTTTTGAATCACTCCTGTCGCTTCCACTTTAACTAGATCTGCTCAGAAGGTACCTGTATCAAGAGAAATAGAAATGACAAATGATCAAAGCATACATAATCTATCTATTATACAACAATGGAATTAAAGACATTGAAACACATAATCATCACATATATGAACAATCATATGAGAAAAGGAATAAGCTCTTTATTAATGTAGAAGGAAGAGTATCACCCAATCTAGTTTGATCTTGTGCCACTCCTCCAGCTTCAGTCCAACCCTCGCCACATCAAAAGCACACAACTCCAACAACATAACATTTCTCAACATAAACCCAATTCTCAAACCAATATAATTTCCTTACAAACTTTAGATTTTGGTTTTGTCATAAATGTCGGTATTGAATGGCCTTCCAAACTTGGGGTTAGTTTTCATGGAGAAAGGGATGAGAGGATAGGAGGTTAATGTGTCCTTAGCCTATCCAATTTTGAGCTGATAGGAGGAGATAAGAGATGTGATCCTTCTAGAATCATCTAGAATCAAGGAATATTCCCAGAACCCTATGCAAATTTCTCTTAATCTCTCCCAACATAGGTCAAAGAGGGCCTAAGTGCAAGCCACAGTGGGCCTGCCTGCTCTGCAGTGCAATGTCTCAAGGCTTGGGTTGCGCTGGTGTCCCAAGGAGGCATTTTAGAAAGGCTTCAGGCGAAGAAACTTTCATAGAAGGAAGCATCCAATGAGTTGATTTGTCTAGGGCACGTAACAGCTGAATTAGGGTTTGATGATCCCTAATTGTTATCATGCGCATCATTAGGTCTACTTAGGATGTTTTTCTATATGGATTTTGAGTTTCGAGGTTAGATGACCAACATGTTTTGGACACAAATTTTTAAAAAATTTTAAAACATTTATCTATTTTACTTTTAGTGTTTTTATATATGGTTATGTGTGATCCTATTCAGCTATTGATGTGAATTGAAAATTTTACTTTTACATGTGTTGTAAATGTCTGTTTAATACATAGTTCGCTAATGAATTAATTAATGTGTTAAAGTTCCTGGAAATGTGTTGATATTGCATATAATCAAAATGTCTTTCCAAGATACGAACTCTAAGGAACATACAAAAAATTGTTGGATTTTGGACGATGTAAACATTTATTAGTTGCAGTATGACAAGTTGTGAATCCAGCCTAATGATAATTCCGCGAATGCCAAGCAAAATGGCATCAGAGACGAGTTCAATCAATGTGCTATACTCAGTGATATTTTTTGTAGAATGACTAATACAAATCCCTTGAAAACTCACTAACTCGCCACTTGGAGCGAAAATGGCCCATGATGCAGAAGATAGGTTCTGCGTACTATGACTAGCACCATCGGTGTAACCAACAAATGGTTACAAAGATTCCAACATCTGCAACAAATGCAAGTCAGATTACTAACCACATAAGAGCTCTAAAAGACACACTGTAACACACACACTTGCAATCAAAGTATATATACAGTACTTATTACTACGCAAAATCAGACATAGTAACGTTACAAATGTAACCTGTTACGGGGCTGCGACAATGGAATTCCATCATAATCAACTAACTCATAAGCTGCTTTTGAAAAAACATGCTTGACAATATAAGGGCCCATCCATAATGGTTCAAATTTCCTTGCTCCTAGGTTATCAGCTTCCTGATCATAAAGCAACCCCAGGTCTCCTTTTGAGAAAATGTGAGGCTTGACATTTCGGTCATATTGCTCATTTATTTGTTTCTTATGTGATTCGTTAGCCAATGCGGCTTCATGATGAGTTTCATTTGGATGGATGAGCTGTAAGAAACACGCTTCTTATTTAGAAGTGTCAGGTAACAGGTCAATCACGATTTTTAATGACGAAATTTCACATTGTACAAGCAAGATTGCCTCTAGACCATTCACCAACTGAAAAGGTGTGAATCTAGTTGCATTTCTCACCAAGGTTCGGTGAACCCACAAATCCGAGTACAGGATTAAATGCCAATTTCGTTTATGAACTCCTATCATTCATTGGAGCATTCACTTAAGGATTTTGTTGATAGCTTCAACTTTTCCATTCTTGCAGATAATAAGGAGTAGAACTATCATGTGAAATTCCTAACTTGGCAGTCAATTCGGTCATCATATGCTTACGAAAATGTGACCCATGATCTGTGACTATAGCTTGTGGTACACCAAACCATGCAACCATTTGGTTGAAGAAAAAAAGAGAAGTTGTCTCACTGCTATTGTTTAATGTAGGCATGGCTGAGGCCAAGGTAGCGTTACATGTCATAAAATCGATCCCCCATTTTGCAAAATGGTCCAAAAACGATGATAGGATGCAATGGTGCAGGTGGTAATCGTGTTTTGCGGTAAAAAATCTGACATGCATGACAAATTATGACAACAATAATGCAATCATTGAATATAGTTGGCCAAAAGTAACTAGCACAGAGAATCTTCTGTGCAGTAGCATAACCAGATAAATGTCCACGACAAGCACTAGAATGGAAATCATTCAAAAATTTCTCAGCTTCCTCATGTGTGAGGCACCTCCATAAAATCGTATCGATGCCACAATGGTAAAGGGTGTCACCAATGATCAGATAATCTTTGGCTTGGTATCAGATATGTCGATGTTGCGAGCGAGAGGTATTAGGAGGAAAGTTTAGGTCTAGAGATGGATCAGTATATCTCCATACCACGGGTCATATGACAAAAGCAGAAACAAAGACTCATCTAGAATTGATGGTTCTGTTATCGAGTCTATGGTAATCGAGGGAAGGTCGGAAAGAAGCTCAACAAAGATGAGAGATTTCTTTGACTTGGACTTGACAAATTCCAAACCAAATTCCTACAAAATGATGATCCATTTGGAGTATTTCCCCCCCAACAATTGACGTGACAAGATGTATTTCATAGGGTTTCAATATGAAATGACAGTGGTCTTTCGGAGCAGGATATAGTGGCGAAATATCTATACAACTTGAACAGTGGCCAGAGCTAGCTTCTCAACGTAAGAGTACTTAACTTCTGTATCATTAAGATTGCGACTCAAATAATATATCATATGTTCAATCCCAGCTTCTTCTTGGAATAAAACCATAGCTATGGTTGTATCTGCAGCGACGAGATACATGAAATAATCATTTTGATAATGTGGGGAATACATTAATGATGCTCTAATTAGGGTATCTTTGAGAGCATCAAAGGAAGCTTGCGCAACCTGGTCCCAATGGAAGGGAATCCACTTTTTCAATAGATGAGTAAATCCTTTAGCCATTTCAACACAACTGGGAATGAATCTCCTTAGAAAGTTAGCCTTCCCTTGGAGTCTCTGTAACTACAGTAGATTGGAAGGTGGAGGCAAATGAAGAATTTCCTGAACCTTCAAAGGGTTGAGTCGAATTCCTTCTTTAGACACTATGAATCCTAGCAAACGACTAGAACCAATACAAACACACATTTTTGCGTATTGAGTTGAATTTTGTAGTGTCGGCACCGTAAGAATATAGCTCTCAAATGCTACAGGTGATCAGTATGCTTTTTTGAATGAGCTCGTAAGTCATCTAGGTATGGTTGAACAATGTGTTTGATGTCGTGGAAGGCATAGTTCATTTCCCTCTGAAAAGTTTCCCCAACGTTCTTCAAACCAAAAGGGAGTTTCCTATATGTGAATGTGCTCCAGGGACAAATAAAATAAGTTTTATATTGGTCTTCTTGGCGGATATTGATGTAATTATACCTGGAAAAACCATCTATAAATGAAAATATTTCACATCTGGCACATTGATCAATTATCTGGTCGATAAAGGGAGTCGGATAGTTGTCTTTTGGACAAGCTTGATTTACATCCCTATAATCAACACACACTCAGATTGTTCATTGTTTCTTCATGACAGGAACAATATTGGAAACCCAATCAGTAAGAGGAACAAGGTATCTGAAACCAACATGCAAAAGTTTTTCAACTTCTATTTTTATGACAACAACCTTCTTTGGATGAACAGGATGGAGGCATTGCCATACTAGTTTGACATCAAGATACATTTTAATTTCTTGTTCAACAATACTAGAGTCAATACCTGTCATTTCCTCATATGACCATGCAAATATATTTCGGAATTCATGAAAGAGAGCACAGTAAATATCAAGTTCTGATGGAGAACATGATTTTCCAACATGAATGTTTTCTACAATTCTAGGTTTGGTTGAAATATCGATAGAAATGATTTCTTTGATATTTGGCAAGTTTCTCTCGGAATCGACTGTATCTATAAAAACATAATTTGAAAGGAAATCAATAACTGAAGGGTGATTAAGCTCATTTGAAAAATCTTCTATGTGATCTGGAAGATGGGAATGATATTGATAATCTTCCCATGGTTCTTCTTTTGTCATCATTGATTGGATGATTCCTTCATCAGTTGAAAATATACGTGAAAAAGGATCAGAGGAAGTACCATATTCTAACGAAGGATCAACCCATACAATTGGTGATGATGGATTTGGGTTTGTTGCACAAGCCAAAAAGATTGATTTCCATGCAAGCTCAATAGGGCTTAGCGGCATGGTTTCATTATGACTATCATCTTCAGAACTATTGGCAATCTTCCATGAATCAGATGAAGTGGAAGATATCATGTTGCAAGTCTCAACTTTTGCAACTTCCACCATTTGTGATGGTGGCGGTAGTGAAAAAGTACCCATTAGGGAAGGATCTTTAAGGACACCTACTCCAAAGTTTTGAAGAGATATTGGGGGTCTGTGAACCAACTGAACACTCCTAGTAGCTTGTGAAGTAGAGGCAAAGAAGCTGAGTTGATCAATTACTATGATTCTGCCTTTCTGAGGGAAAGTGATCATACGAAAGTATGTTGAAACCACAGTAGTGTTAAAATTGGCAACTAGGGCCAAAATCCATGTGGGTCATATTATTTATGGCAGCTGATATTTTTATTGGATCCCTCTTATTGAGAGGTGTAGGATTGATCTAAAGATCATCCGATTCCGATAAGTATTTATGAAGTGATGAATTTATTTATATTATAAGACAAATTGTCAAGTCGGCCAGCAACTTATGTAGGCTCAGAAGCCCAACAGTCATGTCTATCCAACCTCTATGTTTTAGTATAAATAGAATAGGACTTCAAGTCATTTCTACACATACTTGGATCTCTTCCTCTCTCTACTTGTCTTTGGGTTTTAGTAGGAGGAGAGATCCACTGGAAAAGTCGGAAAAGCCAAAAAAGCCAGAACTACCAGAATAACCGAAAAAGCCAAAACTACCGGAAAAGATGGAAAAGCCAAAAAATACGGAAAAGACGGAAACGCTGGAACTGCTGGAAAAGCCGGAAAAGTTGAAAAAGATGGAACTGCTGGAAAAGTTGGAAAAGCCAAAGTTGCCAGAAAAGCCAGAACTGTTGGAAAAGCTGGAACTACCGAAAAACACGGAACTGTCAGAAAAGCTGGAAAATCTGGAAATACCAAAAAAGATGGAAAAGCAGGAAATGCCGGAACTTCCGAAAAAGCCGGAACTACCGAAATATCCAGAGCATCTGCCTCTGAAGGAAGGAAGCATGATGTATGAGATCATTGGCAGCATAATAAGCAACATGATGATATGAGCATGGGTAGCATAATGATGCATGATGATATGAGCATGGGCAACAAAATGATGAGTGAGATCATGAGCATGGGCAGCTTGATGATGAATAAGACCATGGAAGATGTAGCATGATGAGCAACATGAAGATGAGAGCAGCTCAGTCATCAAGGTTCAACACATGTGACAGTACAACAAGGTGTCACACGGTAATGTGCAAGAAATAGACGAGATGCAACACTATGATAGGTGAACGAGTCACCTTAGAGAATCAGTTGAAGTAATGTGTCTTCAATTGATCTCATGATGATATCAAAAGTCAAAGTGATTGACTTCTATTTTAAATGTACTATCTCTCTCATTTTCTCTGCTAAACTTTGAAGAACATAAAATAAGAATTGATCAAGGGTTTCCCCACATTGTGGGGTTTGTCCCTGGATAGCACCACATCTTGTGTCCTCTTGTCTTGGCTTGTCTTCTGCAATTTATATTTATGTTCTATCTGTAGTTTACTTTATTCTGATGTGATTGCTAATGTGGAAAAGAAATTAAAATAAATTTCTCTAGCATAGAACATACCAAAATTAACGTGGTATTAGAGTTGAGGTGAAGACAATGCCCAAGCAAGAGTGAAAGAGAAATCACCAAAGACAATAGGGACAAGACAAAAGGATCAATGGGTTCCATATCTCTCTTCTAAGTTCACTAAGGGTGAAGTTGAAACAGAGCATATTATCAGAATGGTGTAGCGGAAGTTTCTGATGGCCCATCTAAAGATCACTTCATTGGGAAGTTCAGATCTAAGGGTGGAAGGAAAGGCGAATGCCTTGGTTGCAATAAGTTCAGCTGTTATGTGAAGGAGTGTCTAAATGGCAGAGACACATCTCTTGATGAAGATAAAAATCATTCCAGGGAATGACTAGTAATGCAGGTCATCAAGGAGATGGTCAACTCTTCAAAGAAATCAAGGAACCCCAGAATCTCTTTTATGTACTTGATCGCAAGAAGAACCTGGTGTCCATCTTGGAAATGGAAGTTTAAGGTTTCAGGGTGGCACTCATCGATGGAAAGGTACGTGTTTGAAAATAGATATTTCAAATATGTTTTAGAGTTCAGGGTTGTATCAAGTCCATTGGGGACCATGTCCATTGACTTAGCACCAAAGGTTTGTGAGTCAGATGGTGACTAGGATGCCTGAATTCAAAAAGAGCATGAAGGTACATGTCTGAGATGTACCAAAGGAAAATCTTACAAGGGGACCATTCCCCTCATGTAGCAGGTCCACAGGTTTGGAACAACCTGTGGAGTTTGAGATTCATGAACGAGAATATTATGTATACAGGTGGAAGAAATCCCTCTATGGCTTGAAGAAAAACACCCCGGGTGTAGTATGAGAGGATTGATAGCTGTTGATGAAGCTAAGATTGACTAGGAGTGAAACCGATCCAAACCATTACCCGAAGGTTGTGGATGATAGACCTCTCATATTGGCACCTCATAAGGACGACCTATTTCTGACAAGTGCAGACCCTCTCATTTGCAAAAGTAAGAGGGAGTTGGATTCCGAATTCTAGAATGATAAAATAAAAGCCTGTGAATACCTCGAGGATATTAACTTTCAAAAGTTGTATGGTAGTGATGTCGGACCAGATTTGGGAAATGCCTCTAAGTTTCATAAACTCAATCACGTTGATGTTCTTGGTGAACTTCCGTTTGGACATATGTTTTGATGTTAGCATGGTCAGCTCATATTTGGTTGAGCCTCACTAGATTGGTGCCAAGAATCCTCTGAGATACCTTCAGGGTGCAATCTCTCATGGATTGAGATACACTGTCGGAAATATGAAAATTGCATGATTATTCGAATGTTGACTGGGCAGGCAGTGTGGAGGATCACTAGAGCACTTCTCTGTGTTGGTTCTCTTTGGATTCTACTTCAATATCATGTTTGAGAAGGAAGCAGAAATTGGTCGTTATAAGTACCACCAAGTCTGGATACATAACTACGAGTATGACCTCGTATGAAGTTTCCTAGTTTTGGAAACTCTTCAGTGAGTACACATGATGAATACCACTATGATTCTATGTGACAACCAGAGGTGGGATTCGATTATTGAGGAATCCCGTATTCAATGATTGCTCCAACAGATATACATCAGATACTGCTTTATCTGGGATATGGTAAGTCGATGAGAAAGGAGGCTCCATTGCACTGAGATGATGTACAGGTTGTTACACTTTGTCAAAGCCCCAGGGAAAGATCAAATTTGTGATTTTCCCGAATGACTTGGAGTTGTTGAGAGACCCTTGTAAAAGGGTCCTACATGTTGCATACATTGAGATCTGGGAGCTTGCGATTCTTATTGGAGCAACATATGACCACAGGGTGACTCACCCTCCCCTGGTGGTGCACATTGGAATAGGATGATTCACTCTCCTATGGATAGGATGATTCGCTCTCCTGTGGAGAAGATGATCCACTCTCTTGTGTGACAAGATGATTCACTCTCTTGTGGGACAGGATGATTCACTCTCCTATGGATAGGATGATTCACTCTCCTATGAACAAGATGATTCGCTCTCTTGTGGGACAAGATGATTCGCTCTCTTGTGGGACAAGATGATTCTCTCTCTTGTGGGACAGGATGATTCACTCTCCTGTGTAGCAGGATGATTAATTCTCCTGTGAGGTTTGGATGATGTGTTCTCCATGACGATTGTGTAGCACGATGATTAATTCTCCTGTGAGGTATAGATGATGTGTTCTCCATGATGATTGTGTAGCAGGATGATTAGTTCTCCTGTGAGGTCTGGATGATGTGTTATCCATGACGATTTTGTAGCAGGATGATTAATTCTCCTGTGAGGTCTAGATGATGTGTTCTCCATGATGATTGCGTAGAAGGATGATTAATTCTCTTATGAGGTCTGGATGATGTGTTCTCCATGACGATTGTGTAGCAGGATTATTAATTCTCCTGTGAGGTCTCAATGATGTGTTCTCCATGATGATTGTGTAGCAGGATGATTAGTTCTCCTGTGAGGCCTGGATGATGTGTTCTCCATGACGATTGTGTAGCAGGATGATTAGTTCTCTTGCGAGGACAAGATTGATTAAGTTCTCCTATCGAGGCATCCTACCTATGCAGTTTGGAACTCATGGGAAGTACTTCTCATCTGATCAATAAGTAGGGAAATGAGGATAGGGACTATAGTAGTACCGATGGACGCATCGTTGTATCTACCGTACTCCCTATGCTAGGATGACCTTCATTGATCTGGGATCAATGATACTAGTCTGGGACCAGTCGTAGGAGTTGTACCCACTAACTAACTTTGTGTCGGTTGAGGACTCGTTTGGGACCAGTGGTACATACTCTAAGACTAACTTCAAGTTAGTAGAGTACTGGTCTGGGTTTAGTGGTAGGAGTTGTACCTACTATGACACTGACTTCAAGCCGGTTGAGGACTGGTCTGGGACCAGTGGTACACACTCTGAGACTGACTTTGGGTCAGTGGAGAATGGTATGCCACATTCTTGATCAATTCTTCTTCTTCATGGTTCAACAGAGCTATGTTGAGCAGAGCAGAGCTAGTAGAGCTGAGCAGAGCAGAGCAAAGCCAACAGATTTGAGCAGAGTAGAGCAGAGCTAGCAGAGCAGAGATGAGCAGATCTAGCAGAGCAGAGCAGAGCAGTGCAGGGCACAGATGGTAGAGATAGTGTAGTTGGACATATGGATCAATAGATGGTGTTCTCCCTAGTTGAGAGGAAGTGTTAAAATTGGCAACTAGGGCCAAAATCCATGTGGTCATATTATTTATGGTAGCTGATATTTTTATTGGATCCCTCTCATCGAGAGGTGTAGGATTGATCTAAATATCATTTGATTCCGATAAGTATTTATGAGGTTATGAATTTATTTATATTATAAGACAAATTGTCAAGTCGGCCAACAACTTATGTAGGCTCAGAAGCCCAACAGTCATGTCTATTCAACCTCTACATTTTAGTATAAATAGAAGAGGACTTAAAGTCATTTCTACACACACTTGGATCTCTTCCTCTCTCTACTTTTCTTTGGGTTTTAGTAGGAGGAGAGATCCTAAGGAAAAGCCAGAAAAGCCAGAAAATATGGAACTACCAGAAAAGTTAGAATAGCTGGAAAATATGGAAAAGCTGAAATTGCCAGAAAAGCCAGAAAAGCCAGAATTGCTGGAAAAGCCAGAATAGCCAAAAAATCCAGAAAAGCTGGAACTGCTGCAAAAGCCAGAAAAGCCAAAAAAGCTGGAACTGTTGGAAAAGCTGGAATTGCTAGAAAAGCCAGAACTTCCAGAAAATCCGGAAACGTCGGAAAAGTTGGAAATATCGGAAAAGCTAGAAAAGCTGGAAAAGTTGGAAAAGCCAAAAAAGTTGAAAATGCCGGAATTGTCAGAAAAGCCGGAACCGCTGGAAAAGCCGGAACTACCAGGAACTGCCGAAACAGCCGGAGCATCTGTCTTTGAAGGAAGGCAACATGATGTGTGAGATCATGGGTAGCATAATAAGCAGCATGATGATATGAGCATGGGCAGCATAATGATGCATGATGATATGAGCATGGGCAACATAATGATGAATGAAATCATGAGCATGGGCAGCTTAATGATGAATAAGACCATGGAAGATGAAACATGATGAGCAACGTGAAGATGAGAGCAACTCAGTCATGAAGGTTGAACACATCTGACAGTACAACAAGGTGTCACATGGTAATGTGCAACAAATAGACGAGATGCAACACTATGATAGGTGAACGATTCACCTTAGAGAATTAGTTGAAGCAATATGTCTTCAACTGATCTCATGATGATATCAAAATTCAAAGTGATTGACTTCTATTGTAAATGTACTATCTCCCTCACTTTCTTTGTTGAACTTTGAAGAACATAAAAGAAGAATTGTTCAAGGGTTTCCCCACATTGTGGGGTTTGTCCTTGGCTAGTGCCACATTTTGTGTCCTCTTTTCTTGGCTTGTCTTATGCGATTTATATTTATGTTCTATCTGTAGTTTACTTTATGTTGATGTGATTGCTAATGTGGAAAATAAATTGAAATAAATTGCTCTAGCATAGAACATACCAAAATTAACAAGTAGCCATAGCATAAACCCAAGGTCTTCCTAGAAAAATGTTGTAGTCAAGGTGTCTGTCAACGACCTCAACTTCAACAGTTACAGTTTTGCCCCTAGTTCAATTTACAGGTTACTTAAAATTCCACAAGGTGTATAAGTGCGACTGTCAAAATCCTTTAAAGTTGTAGGTGACCGTGACAAAGGTAGGGAGCCAAGTGTTTTCCAGCAACTCATTGACATGATGTAAGTAGAAGCACCCTCGTCAACAATGGTTTGGTGAATGAGTTTATTCAAAGCATTAACTTGGATCAGGAAATCTAATTGAGATAGTAATTGTGGCATATATCCAGCATGGTTAAAAACCACAAGATTGGAATCCGTTGGATTGATTCCACCAATTGTTGACAACAAAGCCTGATTTTGGGAGGGACAATTTTGAAGCACCTCAAGTGTCGACATAGCAGAAGGTGACTGAGCTAGATCTTCTACTATGTTATAGTTTTGCGCTGCTCGAGCTCGAGGGTTGAATGTTGATTTATTTACAACTCCCTTAGGCAGTTTTATTGTTAACTTTGGTGCAATGGATGGTGGAACAAGATTAGATGCAGTCTAAGTCGAAGGATTTGATTGATCTGAAGCCTATTTATTTGATGACGATGATGGATTACCATAATATTTACTTCGTGTAGACACCAAAACATCAATTTTAGGCCTAGAGGTGGATAGCATAAGCACTTGTGAAGTGGAAGTGTGATATGTGGCAACCATATGTGTCTCTGGGTTTGGAAAAGAATCAGTCAACACTGTGGATGTACTAGAAGCCTTAAGAAGCTTTGAGACTTCATAGCGGTGAGGACAATCTCACATAAAATGCTCATCGTTACAAATTAAACATGGGTAACGAGGTTTCCTAGCCGGAGAAGAGGAATAAGATGATTTCTCTTGAGGGGGATTATTTTGTTTCTTTTTTTTTCCCCTTCTTCTTGCCTCCTAGTTTCTTCTCATTCTTCCCTTTGTCAGATGACATGACATTAATTTTGGAAGCAAGAGTGTTATTAGATGCATTTGAAGTTTGTTTCAAAATGGCAAGTGTTTGACCAGATGGTCTACCTGTTGTTTGTGTGCTTGAAGAACCAATCACACTGTCACCGGTGTGAGATTCCTTAATCGATGGTGGTGGAGGAAAAGTAAAAGCTAGTTTGGGTGCATTTGGGATCTTGTCATAGAGCGTGCCAGATTGTGTATAAATCAAGTCTAAATATTGGGCATGAGAAATTACTTTCTCTTTAGTAACAACTCCACCTTTCGCCACATCCCCAGTGATAGATGACAACAAGGATTTTATAAACCACTCAGCTAAAAGCTGATCAGGAACAAAAGTTTTGACCATTTGACGATGACAATGCCATTCATGAATATGATCAAATATGTGAGTAGTAGTGGTCTATTTAAAGTTGGTCAATAGTTCCATTCCAATTCCATATTTGATAGGTAACTAGAAGTGGGTTAAAAATGTGGTGGCCAAAGATGTAAAGTTTTCAAAAGAAGCTCGTGCTAAGTCAATCTACCACTTTGCAGCCACACTAATAAGCATTCGTTGGAAAAGACGAAGTTTAATTAAATCATCATTCAGGGAGTTTGATGAGAAACATAAATGAAAAGTCATAACATGATTGGACCGGTCTTCTCCAAGGTTTCCATTTAATTTTGGAATGTCAGAAGGTAACTTGTGTGGAATACCAGCCACCAAGGTGCATAAAGAATTGGATCATTGGTGAGCCAGTTTAAATCTGGTAATTCAAGTGTTGCAACAAAATGCAATTGTTGATTTAAGTCAGGTTGAGCGTAACCACGGTAAGATGGAGTTTCCTGAGCAATAGGCATTTGCATACGAGCATAGGGAACCTACTGTTGGTAACCTTGATAGGGGTAAGTTTGTTGAGAAAATCCGATATAAGGTGGTTGTTGGTCACTATGATACATTTGATGTTGTCCAAACCTAGCATAGGCTTGTTGACCAGGACCTGGGTAAGCTTGTTGTTGAGGCAAACCCAGCATAGGCTTGTTGACCAAGTCCAGGATGAGGTTGGTACTTCTGGAATTGTTGTTGTTGATATTGGGGCTGCCAAGGCTGTTGAAGCAATTGTTGTTGATATAAATGTTGTTGCCCACCAATGTAAGTTTTAATAGGTTGTGAATAAACTAGACTAGCATAAGGCTGAGTCATTCAAGTTAAAGGTACACTAAACTGGGGTTGTTGGATTCTAGACACAAACGGTTGTTGTAAAATAGCTTGAGAAGTCTAAGCCTACAGACCTGAAACTTGAGGGTAAGAGGTTGAAGGACCAACTTGCAAAGGTTGAGATTGAACTGACTGAGCTTGTGATTGTGGTAAAGTTGTAAAAACAGGTGTAATAGGTACGGATGAAATAGGTTGCATTGGTTGTGATGGATACACAAGCCTTGGTTGAATTGGAATTGTTGGCTTCCATTGACAAACAATCATTCTAGGCTTACCTAAATTCGACGGGATACTGCCATATGATGGTCCCCTAGTAAATAGAGGATAAGGAGATTGGGCATACTGTTCTCCATATGGAGGCAATCCAGTGTAAAGTGGATACATTGGATGGTAACCAGATGGACCAGCTTGATATTGTTGTGATGGATCAAACTGTTAAGTACCCCTAAGGGAAGAACCAGGTAAAATTCCAGTAGAGGACATGGGCGAAGACCACGGACTAGAAGCAACACCTGAGTGGGTTCCAGATAATGATTGGTAACCGAGTGGGATGGATGGAAAACCATAAAGATGTGACTCAAGAGTTGTAGTAAACATCAAAGAAGTAACGAAAATAGATTCTTCCACAGTTGCATTAGATGATATAGTGTGGGATTTTGTTAGTTCAGCCATAGTTAAATGACCCAATAAATGTCTTAAAGAATCAATGGGTGTTTGAAAAGAAGTAGGATCAAAAGGAGCAGTGAATTGATGAGTATAAGGATAAAGATAAAGTCTAGGTCCAAATTGAATTGGAGTACTAGGTGTAGTGTCTTCTTCAGACTCCTCCTCAATAGCAATTAAACCAGGTGGAAGGGTTTCATCGCCGGGTCCGTAATATATTTATGTTGTTTGGCTTTGCGGTAAAGAGGAAGTTTCAGTAGTTACTGATGTCTGAGGATTAACCAGTCAATCGTCTTCTGGTACGATAACAACTTTTGATTGTTCAAATTCAAAATCCAAGTGTTTCGGTAAAAGAAAAACAGGTTTAGGGTGACTTTCTTGAACAACTTCTAGTTCAGAAGTAACTTCTGGTTGAACTGTGATAGGTTCAAGATTAACTTTTGGTTGAACAGATTTAGGTTTAGAAGTAGTTTCTTGTTGAACAACTTTGGGTTGAGGATCAACTTCCTATTGTACAACTTCGGTTACCGTTTCACTAGTTTCACTTTCAATGTCCTCAAGTAATTGCAAAAGTTCCACTTGAGTAGTAGATATACTAGTAACAGTAGGAGTAATTGGGGTTGCAGTACGTACTGGTATAGGTCACTCTGGTAAATCCAATGAAGAACTAGAATTTTGTGATGCACTGGACTCGATTAAATAAGATCACTTTAACCTACTAGGTGTAGCTTCAAGTGGTAAAGGTAGTTTACTCATTGTCCTCCACGAACGATGGGGTAAGGGTTGATGTTCCTCCATGATTGTTGATTGATTTTATTAAAAAAAAGAAATAAACAAAAAGGGGTAAGCTAGGCAAAAGGATTACCAAGCAACTGTGAAATGTAGAATACCTCCCAACAAACCGAGAAGTATGGGTAGACAATCTACCCAAATATTGTGTTCTGTGTATCACAGTGTACAAGGCGGCCGATTCGGTTACCTAAGGATGGATAGAAACTTAATGTAGTCCTCCCATATATACCTGAAAGTGCATGGAGGCCCAATCTGTGTTAACACTGTCTAATGCGAAACCATGTAGTAAGAACATTCCTTTATACTTTATGTACTCTAACACTGCCCTATATACTTGAAGGTACGTGGACGAGCTATGATATACTCACGTACGTGGAATGAGGTATCACACTCAGAATGTATTACAGACAAGTTAGCGACAACTGCTATGTTTTATGATGTTGAAACACGTCTCTAACCTAGAACCTCTGAATGTTACGCATTAGGTGACAATGCTCCATTAGGTTAATTGAGATTAATTTAAGTTGATCTTCTTAAGAATTTGTCTTTCAAGTTCATCACGTGACGTTTTTTGTAATTCCTAGAATGAAACTAATATGATAAACATTATTTTCTTTCAATTTGAACAATGAAAACCTTAGCTAATAGGGATAGAGCAATCAGATACTTTTAATCAAAAAGCATAGAGCACATCTAATGCAATTTCCCTAAACTATTCCTACAAGCACATACAAACTTTTCAATGCACAATGCATGTTTTTATTTTCAATTCGCTTAATGTTTAGATGAACAAAAGGAAACTAAATGCACAAACAATAAATCAATCTTTTAGCAAGAAATGAAGACTTTACGACAATTCCTTTTTGAAAGAAATGAAGACTTTACGACACTTCCTTTTCAGAAAATATTAATCAACTATAAGATAACTTTTACAATGAATTGATAATGATAAAGAAATAATTTAAGAAACACTAAACAATCAAGGCCAAAGCAGGGCTAGGAGGAGAAATACAACTTGATTTCAGAACCACAAGAATCATTGATCTTTGAGCAAACAACAAGAGAAGCAACTTTGGAAAAATCAAGCCAAAGGTGGGTTTTTTAGTTTAAAAGTAGTCAATGCAGGCTAGAGTGGGAGACAACGCACTGTAATGCACTGTCTCTAAGTCAGGGGATACTTTACAACACACTGTGTCAAGACCAACACTGTGCTGGTGCCAAAGAGTCAAATCAAGGGACATTCAAGCACAATTTTTTACTAAAAACACTTCAAAAAAACTAAAATAAGATCAATAAAGTCAACCAAAGTCTACTAGGCTATAATATGATGAGACTAAGCCACTAAGAATGACAGTTGTTCCCCAGTATGGTCACTAATTTGTTATATGGAATTCGCATCTATGGATAAACACATTTTCCCTAGGTGGGTGACTACACCTAGAACAACGTAAAGCAAGTAGTTTAACCTTTTCTTATACAAGATAGATGAGATGGAAGAACTTACTTGTAGTCTTTCGCTTCCTTAATCTCTTTGGAATTGCTCATGTCGCTTCCACTTGAACTAAATCCGCTCAGAAGTTACCTATATCAAGAGAAACAGAAACAAGAAACAATCAAAGCATACATAATCTATCTACTATACAACAATGGAATTGAAGACATTGAAACACATAATCATCACAGATATGAATAATCATATGAGAAAAGGAATAAGCTCTTTATTAATGTAGAAGGAAGAGTATCACCCAATATAGTTTGATCTTGTGCCACTCCTCTGGCTTCAGTCCAACCCTCGCCACATCAAAAGCACACAACTCCAGCAACATAACATTGCTCGACATAAACTCAATTCTAAAACCAACAGAGTTTTCTTACAAATTTTAGATTCTAGCCCCCTGATCACTATGATGAGTGCTCAATTTATAGGAAATGGAGGTGGTTTTGTCATAAATGAGGGTATTGAATGGCCTTCCAAACTTGGAGTCAATTTCCATGGAGCAAGGGATGAGAGGATAGGAGGTTAATGGATCCTTAGCCTATCCAATTTCGAGCTCACAGGAGGAGATAAGAGATGTGATCCTTCTAGAATCATCTAGAATCAAGGAATATTCCCAAAACCCTATGAAAATTTCGCTCAATCTCGCCCAGCGCAGGTTAAAGAGGGCCTAAGTGCACTACAGTGCAGTCCATAGTGGGCATGCTTGGTCTGTAGTGCAGTGTCTCAAGGCTTGGGTTGTGTTGGTGTCGCAAGGAGGCATTTAACATAGGCTTCAGGCCAGGAAACTTTCATAGAAGGAAGCATTCATTGAGTTGACTTATCTAGGGCAAGTAACAACTGAATTAAGGTTTGATGAGCCCTAATTGTACTGATATTAATGTTGGGAGTGATGTGCCAAAATAGACCTATAACAGAGTGCCATGAAACTGATACATTTTGTAGTCATCATACAACCTTAATGTTTACTGTTTTTCTTTTTTTGAAATGTTTGTACGGTTGATAATCCAAAGTTTTATTATTCTTTACATTAGTTCATAAGACCTACAACAATAAACTATGACTATGCATATTATGCAATGTACCACCTCCTTTTATATCTTTCTATATACCTACAAAATGGAACTTCATCACTTCATAATCTAAATTATTTTATCATATACAATTTTTCGTTCAGATAATACATAATAACAACTCAGTGATTCTTTAACTACGGAACTATGTAATGGAATTAAGTAAATCATTTGAACAACCTCAGAATTTTTGGAAGATATCTTCACCCAGCCTCTAGTCTAGCAATGACATCCATACTCTCCCCAAAGCTCTTCCTCCTCCAGACAGTATTTATAAGGTTTGTCTTTAATCTAGGTATCTTGAAGCATCATGTTTGATTGTTTAGAATCGAGTCATATACCCTCATAAATTCTCTCCATATCTCCCATTGGTTTATCTCACCTAGCTCAAGGAGTTTCTGATGGCAACACTCTACCTTTTGACCAATCTATTCCTTTCCTCTCTTCAATTCTCCATCCCCCTAGGCCTTCCTCGAATTCTCCTTTTGAGGAAATAGGTGAGTAACCACCTTAACTGTCTCAGGAGGTTTCACAATTGTTTTCAATTATTTAAAATACTTTAATTCTTTTTATGAATTATTTATAAATTGTTTTGGCCAACTCAACCACATTTCTTTAATGCTCTCATCGAACATATGATGACAAAATCATAACAGTAAGTAAAAGTAAATGTAAAAGTAAAATAGTTGAATAAGTTAATTGTTCATATAACGTGGAGTGTTACATCTCCCCCCTCTTATGAGGAACATCATCCCTAGTGTTCTCTTTGGTTTACGAAAATAGTGCAGGATAAGCTTTCCGCATGAAATCCTTTTCTTCCCAAGTGGCTTTTTCCCGGCCAAAGTTCTTCCACTGCACTTTAACTTGGGTGATGGCTCGTTTCTGCAAGGTTGTTTCTCTCTGTTTTGGAATACGAAGAGCTTCTACCAGAAATTCTCCTTCTGGTTCGACCTACCCATCATCATGGACTATCATTAGAAATTTAATTTATAATAAAACAATTATACACTAATTATTTCATTAACTGATTTACTTTCACATTTTCCCAATTAATTAAATGCTAAGTATTGTACACATATTTTTTAACAAGGAGACATGGAAAACATTATGAACCTAGATATGGCTTGTTAAAGCGAGCTTATATGCTACAGGTCCAATCTATTCCAATATTTGAAAAGGACCATAGTACTGGGGTGCTAACTTAGCACAACCCCTCCATTGCAAGGTACTTTTCCTTGGCTTGAATCACAAATACATATGATCTCCTACCTAGAATTATCTATAGGTTCTCCTTTTGTATTCATAAACTTTTTGCCTTTCCTAGGCGACTTTTAAGTTATGGAAAATATTTTTAACTGTTTGCTCCATCTCGGCTAGCATATCAGGACCTAATGCTAGTCTATTGACGAGATTGTTCCAATCTATGGGCACCCTACACCTTCTTCCATCCAATGCTTCGAAGGGACTCATTCCCAATGACTCGTGGTGTTCGTTATTATAATAAAACTCTACTAAGTGGAGGTAAGCTTCCCACTTATGCGATTGTTGCATCACAAAATTTCTTAACATATCCTCTAAAACTTGATTAACTTGTTCAGTCTAACCATCTGTCTGAGGATGGTAAGTAGTACTGAATTGGATCTATGTGCCCAATCCATAGGAAAGGGTCTTCCAGAATGTGGATGTAAATTTTACATCCCTGTCTGAGATTACCACTTTGCGTATTTTGTGCAAACTAAATATCTTTCCCATAAAAATATTTGTAATTTCAACAGTCTTGTAAGTGGGATTTATCGATATAAAATGAGTGGTTTTACTTAGCTTATCAACTACCACCATAATTGAGTGATGCTTATTTTTAGTTCAGGGAAAACCTGTAATCACCTCCCATTTCCACTCAGGGATAGGTAGTGGTTGTAGTAGTCCAGCGGGATGTTGGTGTTCAGCCTCACCAACTAACATTCTAAACATTTAGCCAAATATTCAATGACATATTTTCTTAAACCTGGCTGGAAATAACCTTTCTTAATAGTTGAAAGTAGTTTTTGGTATCTTGGGTGGGCAGCATATGGTTTCTTGTGAAATTCATCAAATAAAAATTGTTTAATAGAATTCCGATTAGGAATATAAATCTAATTTCTAAAAGTTAACAATTTATCTAGATTTTTCCATTTTATTCTGAGCATTGATTGCTTGCTTCCAAAGGAAGGTATACTTCGGGTCCTTAAGACATGCTTCTTTAATCATATCAGAGAGATTTGACTTCACTTGTCTTAAATGTATTTCATAAATGCAATGCATCTTTCTACTTAATGCATCAGCAACCCGGTTTTATTTTACCTTAAGGTGTCTTATTTCAAACTCAAATTCGCTTAAAAAGGTCATCCACCTAGCTTGATGGGCATTTAAATTGGACTGGTTAAAGAGATTTGTAAGACTACTATGATCTATTAACAATAGAAATTTCTTCCCCAGCAAGTAATGTCGCCACATTTTTAGTGCATGCACTCCTACTATTAATTCAAGATCATAAGCAGAACATTAATGTTGCTCATATTCCTTCAACTTGAGGGATTCATAAGCTATAACATTTCCATCTTGCATTAACACTCCACCAACACCATCCTTGCTAGCATCTGTGCATACAACAAATGATTTCTCAAGATCCTCCACCTTTAATATAGGTGGAGTAGTAAGTAGGTTTTTTAATTGCTGAAAGCTTTGTTGACATTCAGTTGTCCACCAAAAAATCCTTCCCTTATTTTGTAACGAAGTCATGGGGAAAGAAAATTTTGAAAATCCTTCAATGAAGTGATGATAGTACCCAGTTAGGCCCAAGAAGGACCTAATATCAGTGACATTCTTTAGAGTAGTCCACTACATAATGGTCTTAATCTTCTCCGGGTCTACCACTATACCTTCTGCTGATATGACTTGACCGAGATATTGTATTTGAATTTTGTAAAAATCACACTTGTTGTACTTAGCGTATAGTTGATTGTCCCGTAAGGTTTGCAATACAATTCTAAGATGTTTTCCATGTTATTCTTGATTCTTAGAGTAAATTAATAGGTCATCAATGAAAATCAGCAAAAACTTATCTAAATATGGCTGGAAAATACCGTTCATCAGACTCACAAAATTCGTAGGGTTATTCGTAAGACCGAAAGGTAGCACTACAAACTCATAGTGACCATAACAAGTTCGAAAATAAATTTTACAAATGTCTTCTTCCTTAATCCTTATTTGATGATACCTAGATCTTAAGCCAATCTTGGAGAACATGCTTGCTCCCTTAGCTTGATTGAATAAATTGTCTATTTGAGGTAAAGGATATTTATTTTTAATAGTCAGTTTGTTCAACTGACGATAATCAATACATAATCTTAGATTTCCGTCCTTCTTTCTCATGAATAATATAGGAGCTCCCCAAGGAGACACACTGGGGAGGATATATCCTTTATCAAGAATCTCATGCAACTGCATTTTGAGTTCTGTTAATTCAGGTATACTCATACGTAAGGAGTTATGGAAATAGGAGTTGCACCTGGAACCAACCCAATTATAAAATCAATAACCCGCTTGGATGGGAACTGGCGTATGGATTCAGGAAACACATCAACAAAGTCTTGAATGACACGAATATCTTCCGGATAAGTCATCTTTCTCTTGGAATTTGTATATCCTACCTGTACAACATAAATTTGACAACCTTTCCTAATGCATTTTCCCAGCTAGTTATCAATAATAGGGTGTAACTTAATATTTTTATTAATACCTTGAATTTCCCTTCTCTGTCTCGATTTAGTGAGGTAACTAATAGATTTTCGATTACAATCTACTAAGGACCAATGTCCTTCCAACCAATCCATCCCTATTAGTACATCGTATGATCCCAATGGGGGTATGTTTAAATTAACATAAATATGTTGTCCCGAAATATCCAAGGGATAATGTTCTATTTTTGCAACTACCCTTCACTTCACCCTTGTAGCTAATTGAACTAACCAAAGTTTTTTAAATTTACTTCTTTGCAATTGGCATCCCTCTACAATCTTAGAACTAAAATAGCTTAAGATAGCACCCAGATCAAACAAAATAGAGGCAAGTTGATTATCAATCATACCTTCACACCCAATCATGGTGGGATGGTATTATTCTTGATGGTTTTCTAGTGCAGCATTAATCTTGGGCATGCTCCTCACCACCTCCCCAACCGTGGAGGATTTTTGCATATTCAAAAGTTTCTCCATTCTTGCTCTATGTAGACAATTTTTGTAATAATGGGGTTCTCTGCACCCCAAGCACTACAGAGGTTGTTTTTGCTTTTGGTCATTAGTAGGCTTATTAACTCCCTCGGCCTATCTACTTTTAGTAGATGCTAGGACCTCTGGTTGATTCTTTGCTCGAAATTTGCTAAAGGTTCTTTGCTGTAAATTCCTTCCATCGACAATTTTTGTCTGTCTATTTGGGCGCAAATTTCTTCTCCTCCTTTCGAACCTTCACTTCTCTGTTTCATTTGCTGATAATAAATGCGGGATTTTGACACAATATCGTCCATATTTTTTGGATAATCAAATTCCAACTTCTCCTTCATGAAATTAGGTAGACTACTAATAAAACGTTGAATCTTGGCTTTTTCTTCCTACATATATGTTACATATCGTAGTAAAGAGGTAAATCATTTCACATATTCATTGATAGCCACAAGAGCTTGCTCTATGTCCCCTGATCATTGGAAGAATAAACTGAACCAGCCCCTCCCACATTTAACGAAATGGAAAGAGAGAATGGAGAGGCAATGAAGCACGGGAGTGTGATTCCTTTATTCAAGCAAGAAGGCTAGTTGATAGTTAAGGATCCCAACCTTAAATCATGGAATTCCTTCACTTTTTCATCATAATAGCACTCCGTCAAGTATTTATCTTTGAAATTCTTTTGAAATTCTTTCCATGTGACCTGCTTCTCATCAATTTTCCTTATAGTTTTTATTGGTTCCCAGCATAAGGTGGCCTTACTTCTTAGTTGATAAACTGCTAGCCACACCTTCAATTTATCATTATAGTCATATATCTAGAAATATTTATTCATATCTATTAACCAAGCTTCCGCCACTTCCTTTGTTTCACCTTCAAAAATTAGGGGTTTTATCTTTTCAAATTCCCCTTGTAATTCAGTTTTCTATCTTTATGATTTTCACTAATCAGAAACATTATCAAAATATCCTTCATCATCCTCATGTCTTTCTTTTGATTCAGCATTATCTTCCCCTTGATGGCCAGTTGCGTTTTCTATCTGTTACTAGCACTGGGGTTTGGCCCACGTTGATTTTTTCAATCTTACAGGATTTTTAGAATTATCTCTTGTTCTCGTTGTAATCTCTCACTATCCATTTTGAGATTAGTAATCTCAGCATGTAACTAGTGAATGGTTTCTAGTAGGGAAACATTGCCCTCATGAAATTCTTCTCCCTACTGTATCCACATATCAAGATTGTCCCCTACATATGTCGCACCGGACTGGTTCAGTTGTTTGGAACCCCTCTGCATTATGTTCTTATGGCTCCCTGCCTTTCTTCTCTCTCTTTGTCTTTATGCCTGTGTTCAATCATTCACACCCAGTTCCACTTAGTTTTTTGTTTTTAATGTATATTATATTTTTATATATCCTAGAAGACTCAGTGTTGTAATCCTAGGCTCTAATACCATATGTAGAATATACTTACTCAAGGCACATGAAATAATTAAAAAAAACAAAAAATTAATTCTCAAAAGTTACCACATGCAAGTCATCACAACACTGAGGAGATACAAAACATTATGTAATTCTTACCCTCTACAATCATATGAAGGCTAAGATTAATTATAGTGTTCATTTGATGTTTCCAATGCTTTATTTCCTGATGTCATTTAATTTATTAAGGGAAGCAGGAGGGCTTTGTTGTCATCCAATGCCTACATTTACCATAGTTGTATGCCTTTCAAAGCCTTTTGTACAGCTGGATGTTCCTCCTGCCGTCGATGCATAAGGTCCCGATCCAACAAACAAGTCATGGCCTAGAGGAATTGAGGTAACCACCTACCTCCAGGAAGCTCACAACATTCGAAAAGCAATTTTCTTGCGGAGAGGCTCCAAGTCAAGGGTTTACTAAGGTGAGGGTTTTGCTCACTGAGGGTTATAAATGGCTAAAATTCCCATTGTGACTGATCCAGGTAGATATTGGTGGCCACCTGCCAAGTCCACTTGGACACCCACCATTGTTTCTTTCAGCTTTTCAATTTCCTTAATTGTAGTATAGTTTACTATTTTTATCACTTTTTCGGGTCCTGAACTTCTGGAGCCATTTCGAGGCCCTAAAAGACGTTTTTTGGGAAAATTGGGAGAAACATGGGTTGATGGACTGATGTTGCTCTTCCCAAAGTTGTAGTTATCAGATAGATATTTCTAACGAGATATTTTGCGCGTTAAACGGAGATCGTATGCCAAAGTTACGACCTCGGGAAGTTGATGTACCAATTTACCCAAACGGGGCCCACAGTTTGGCATTTCATCTTCTAGGGTTAGGTTTTTGGATGTTTAGGGTTTTCCATTGTTTCTCAACAATAAATGGGCCTTCAAGCCTCATTGTAACACAATTCAGAGCCATGTAGCCACCACATCTGTTCTCAGAGATAAGCTACCATTGCCCTAGCTGATTTATTTCCATTTATGTTTGTAAGCATAGTTCAGTATTTTAAATTAATGAAATGAAGTATTATTTCCACTGCATCTCTATGTTTATGGTTATCTCTGTATTTTGTTGCGTTCCTGTTTAAATCCAGATCAGTGGTATCAGAGCGGTCTGCTTTTTCTCTGTTTTTATTTGTATGTCCCCAAAAAGGTCGGGATATAAGGAGTTACGGCTTGAATTGGTTGAACCTTTTCAAGACCAGCCTCGCAAACCCTGATGACCTCCCATGGCAGATGAAAAGAAAGATGAGGGGGTAGGAGATCCTATCAAAACCTCGCTCGAAGAAGCCCTAAAGTGACAAAGGAACACGATGATGGACAACTTTTCCTAGATCCTTTAGCGGCTACCCAGGGGTGACGCATTGGCTTCAAACAGCTAATCTGGAAATGCCACACCGTTTAAGGTACAAGTTAATTTTGAAATCCCTGTATTCGAGGGTTAGATAGATGTAGATGTTGTTGATAAATTATTAAATCTACTAGAGGGTTATTTTTTTGTTCATGATTTTTCCAGTCGGGAAAAGATTGTTTTCACTCTTCTCAAAGCAACCCCCCACGTCAAGGACTAGTGGGAAACCTATTGCGAGAAGAAGGATGAAAATAAAGGTTCACTATTTTCAGCTGCACCCAATTATAATTCATTTCGGGATGCCATCAACGTGTATTACTACCCTGTCGGAAGCTATGAGTATCAATACATAAAGTGGACCATGTTGCAACAGGGAAGGGACCAAGGCGTGCTAGAGTTTACCAATATTTTCCATACCCTTCACACAAAGTTGGGTATTAAGAATTCAGAGCAGCATTTGATACTCAAATACCGTGGTTGCCTGCAAAAGTACATCCAAGAAGAAATAGAATTCCTGAACATCTCCTCAGTTGGCACGACATACCGATACACCATCAAGGTCATCAAAAGTTGAAACAGAAGAAGCGAGACTTTGGATCTGTGAATCTGAAGCATAGGGAAGATGTGCCCAAACTATAGAACAAAGGACAAAGCCAAGGTGGGGCAGGCCAAGACAACCCGCCAAAGTTGCAAACAAAGAAAAACACCGCGAAGCTGAAAAAGGACACAGGAAAGTGGTGTGAGTTCCATAAGAGCTCCACTCACAACACAAGTGAGTGTCGGGCCAAGCAGTCACTGGTGGCTGAGCTAAAGGTTTCAGAATCAGATGCATGTCTGACTCTAAGTTAGAACCCAAACAAGGGAATGAAAAAGGGAAGCATATTATCGATGCGGAGCCCAATGCCACTGTTGCCACCACGAAGATCCAGAAGGAGGAACCCAAAGATCCAGAGGAGGAGGAGCACCTCTTCCACTCCTAGATGTGGGTAAAGGGCTCCCTACTATAGTTCATTGTTGACAGCGGGATCCAAAAGAACCTCATTTCCCAGAGATTGTGAAGCAGCTAGGCTTACCGACCACAACACATCCATAACCGTACACCATCGAGTGGCTTCACTAAGGACAAGATCCTCACGTGAGCTAGTAGTGTCGTCTTCCATACAACATCAAGCCCTTCATGGATGAGGTATTGTGTGACATTGCTCCCCTTGAAGTTTGTGATGTATTATTAGGAAAACCATACTTGTGGAAGCGACATGATGTGTATGAATCCAGGTCCCGTGTTGTTATTGTTACTTTGGGAAATAAGTTGTACAAGATACCGGAGGTAGAACCGCCTACCGCCATCTCTTTGATTACTGCAAAGCAATGTAGTAAGTTCATTTCCAAAACCAAGAAATTTGTTTTCTTGATGATACGCCCACAAGGAAAGAAGAAGATGGTGGCCGTGACCTCCAGAAAGGGCCCCTCCGCATGACAACTACAGATGGACAAGGTCGTGGAGGAGTACAAGGACATCTTCACCTCCCTCGCAGGGGTTCCTCTACACTGTCAAGTCAAGCACTCCATCGATATGATCCCATGTGCGCCGCTGCCCAATGGAACAATCTATCGATGCTCTGTTCTAGAGAACAATGAAATCAAGAGGCAAGTTCAGGAGCTGTTGCAGAAAGGTCACAGCTGTTTGAGTTCATTGCCTTGTGGGAGCCCGATCGTGTTAGTACAGAAGAAGGATGGGACTTAGAGACTCTGTATTGACTGTCAGGCACTGAGCAAGATCATTGTCCGTAATAGGTTCCCGATCCCACAGATTGATGACCTCCTGGACCAACTGAAGGGGGAAAAATATTTGAGAAAGATTGATTTGAAGTCAGGATATCACCAGGTACCAATCGAACCCTTCGATGTGTGGAAGACTGCCTTCAAAGCTAAGGAGGGCCTTTTCGAATGGTTGGTTATGCCTTTTGGATTGACAAATGCTCCCGCAACTTTCATTAGGCTAATGGATGACATCTTGTGGCCATTCACCAACTCATTTGTAGTGGTATACTTGGATGACATCTTGATCTTCAGCGAGAGTTGGGAAGAGCACCTCCAACACATCTGACAGGTTCTCCAAACACTGTGGCAACACAAGCTATGTGCCAATTTGGAGAAATGCACTTTTGGCATGACCTAGGTTCAGTATCTGGGATACATTATTGATGAACGGGGGGTGCATGTGGATCCAACAAAGATCCAAGTCATT
>APFE031301238.1:148607-211076 GCA_000404065.3 Pinus taeda
CGGTCCATGTGAAAAGATGTTCAGATGTCGAACATGGAAAGACATCGCCTGATTACTAGCCAATGATGTAAGTTGTTAACAAGCGCGAGAGGAATCACCAATGATGATGATGACCCTCAAGGTACTGCAGTACAATTCACATGGTGTGAATACATGAGTCGATTTCGAACACCACGTAAAATCTTTCGATCGAAGGCCATTGATGTAAACCTGTCACCGGAAGTGAGAAACTTGCCATTGAGGCATGCAAGCTTCAAAGTATTGAAAGGGTTGTTGCTATGTCGACTTCTTGGATAATGAGTTGATGTCAATAAGAAGTGACCCGTCATAGGAGGGCCTTAATGAATCCCACATCTACGACATGAAACAGAGAAAATTATTTTGTGGAGGTGAAAACAATCTGATGATACAAGGTTCAGGGTGGCAGCCATGAAAGAATGAAGCGTGAAGGTATTGCAGCGGATGAGACACAAGCTGGGTTGGTGAATTCTATGAGCAACTTCTCTTGAACATATCGGTGACACTAAAATGGATTGGTAGCATTAACCCCAAAAGTGGATGGTACGGTGGACCAATGGTGATATGACCGGTGAATGGAATAACCCAACCCGACTCAATCATGGTGATGGAGTGAAAGTGTCATGTTCAAGAGCGACCTGATACCAATAAAGTTTCTTCAAGTTTTCTTCCCAATTTTCCTGAGTCATTTCTGACCAATACCTCTTTATTTTTGTCAAGCTTGAGGAGGATAACATATGCTTGTTCTATAATTTTCCCTTTGGGCAAAGCCATCGCTATGTTTTAATGAGCCTAGCGAAAGTGAGACTCGCTCTTGTCTGCATGGACAAGTTTGTCGTTATTGTTTTAATGAGTTTAATGACAAGGATAACTTGGTTCTTTTCAATTTTAGAGAGTCTGAAAAGAGACGGAAAGGAAACTCCAATATTCCTTTTTCGTAATATAATCCCTTAAGTTCGAAAAAGTATAAACAATGCGAAAGGGATGACTTTTCGATAGTTTTAACGAGTCGAACAAGAAAAATGCTCGATCTTTTTGTGTAATAATCCCTCAGGTCCAAAAAGATTAAAATCTAGAGGAGGGATGGCATTTCCAATCGCTTTAACGAGTTGGAGAGGCCAATGGCTCGGCAATATTTTCATATTTTACGAGTTAGATGAAAAGAGCTTAAAGGAGACTGATTTTTTGAGGAAAGAGTGATGTTTTTGGATAGCAGCTGGTCCGAGACAAGGTTTGGAACTTTTCCAATCATGGCAGTGTAGAGAAAGTGGCTAATAGGATCACTTGTTGCAGTTGTTCCTCAAAAGGGGTAAACAATCAAATGGAGGCGTATGTATGATTGGCTAAAAAAGAGTGACGGTGATGGTAAGAACATGACCAAGGTTTAAAAGCTGATAATTATTCGATCGCAATGGTTATTTGCCGAAGGTGGGTTCATTTTTTAATGAGCTTAAACTCTGGTGGAACATATGCTCATTGCTAGGTTTATTTTTTACCGAGCTTGAACTTTGCGTAAAACTGCTCGTGATAATGGTCATTGATATTCGATTCACCGTTAACACTATGTTCTTTTGACAACTGTACTACCTGTTCAATTGCTCCATCAAACTAATTAGAAATGAGAATACATGCTTGAAAAATGAGTTAAAAAACTAATACCTTACTTAAATTACGTGAAAAATAACTTAAAAGTAGTTTTCTACCCCTCATTTTACCATTTCATTTGAATTTGGGATTGTTGGAGCTTTGGAGGTGTTTTCCCCCTTGATTTTCATCAATTGATTCTAGGAGATTATGTGGATGATTTTCGGCGCCGTCTGGACCAGGTAGGAGCTAAACCTGAGCTCTTTAATTGCATTCTTTCCTTTTTGAATTCTGAGCATGTTTTCCTGCTTTTCTGAGCCTCTAGGGTTTGAACAATTCATTCTTCCCCCATCGCACCTAGTATACATTAAAAGGTGCGATGCATATTAGGCTGGCCACTAGCCAGTTAGTATGCATCCCACCCAGTACACAACTAGGGTGCGATGGGCGCAAGGAGGAAAAATTTTGCACTAATTTTTCATGGAAATTTTGACTTTTTTTGCCAAATCAGGATCCTAATTCTTCTCTTGTTTGTTTTTCAAAGATTCATCGTAGCAAAATGGTTGTTACATGGTGTGAAAATGAGCATGAAGAAGTGGACATGGTTTCCTTACATGATCTAGGTACGATAACTGCATTGCGGAACTGTGGCTTGCTCAAGTTCTTTTGCATATCTAGCATGAGGCAACAAATCAAATTGTTGCAATATTTCCTCGATGCATGGGATCTTACCAACCAAGTGTTCCAGATTAGAGGCAAATCCATCGCCTTGACTGTTGAGGACATCTACTATTTGACCGGTTTATTGAGGCGTGGTGCCCCTCTCTCACTATTAGGTTCCGCCCGTGGGAGCGAATTCGTGAGGGATTATATTCACTAATACTATAGAGAAGGATCTCAACCGAGCAGGGATGACAAGATCAATATCTGAGATGTCACTGACCAGTCCTTGAGGACTATCTTATTCACCTTTGCTAGATTGGTTGGTAGCGCGGCCCTTCACTTGGCCAACAGGTCCTATATGCAGTATGCCTTGGAATGCCTTGAACCAAAGGTATTCAACTAGTGTGATGCAGTACTTCCAGTGATAAAAGAACAACTTACCAAGGTAAAAAATAGAAGATCCAAGAACTTTGGCTATGGTTCTATTCTGACCGCTTTCACCTTGGAAAAGATCCCACTGATGCAGCCACAGTACATTTCACTTGGCCTACCACCACCAACTGAGCCACGGATGCAGATATGGGTTGACCTTATGGCTAGACATGCCGGTCAATTGCAGGTTTCATTCTCTGATGCTTTTTTCGAGTGGTTCAACCGTTAGTAGATGGTTTATGCCGAGCGTCCGTATGCTGGGATGGATTTCCGGGTGACCCAGATTTGGTGTTGCTGGCTGGCGAGCAGTGGGGTGTCATATGTAAAAATCTCTGACCATATCTCTGTTTATTGCTTTTATAATGTTCTTGTGCTTTTTAAATGTTTATCAAGACTAATCAAAACTCATGTGCTCATGCAGATATCGGGTTGGTGCGACCAACAGTGTGGTTGAGAGCAGCAGCGACCGTTCTAGTAGGAGAGGCTGTAGGGAGGGCTATCCTTCGCGATCTGGATGTAGCAGAGACTCTTGCAGTGTTGCAGGATCAGATCGAGGGTCTCACCCTCAGTATTCCGGATGTGAGGACCGACGAGCTGCCTCTGAGATTACAACGCCATACCACTAGCGTGCCGAGCTGAGGGACTAGGCTCTTACATATGATTGCACATGTAGTGACTTGTTATCACCAGCACCATTAGACTTGGGTGCCCCCTTGCATTTTGATTTTTTGGGTCATATGACTGATTTTGTCCTGGACACAGAACACTATGTACAAACTATAAACAGTTATATATATTTTGATTTTTGGAGCTTTATTTTGGTTAAGTTATATGATCCTGATGCAAATATTGATAAAATGATTTTCTTTTACAAATGTTGCAAATGTCTATCTAACACATAATTTGCTAATGAATCAGTTAATGTGTCTAAGTTTCTGGAAATATGTTGATATTGAATAGAATCAAACTGCCTTTCCAAAATCTTGACCCTTAGGAACATACGATAGATAGCTGGATTCCGGACGGAATAGATGCCAGTAAGTTGTAGAATGATGAGTTGTGAGTCTCGCCTGACAACAAGTTAGTGTATGCCATACACGATGACATCAAAGAGGAGCTCTACGAATGCGCTGTATTCAGTGATGTTGTTCATCGATCGACCAATACATACCCATTTGAAACTCACTAACTCGCCACTCGAATCAAAGATGGCCCAAGCTGCAGAGGATAGGTTCCTCATACTACGACTTGCTCCGTCGGCGTATCCAACAAATGATTCCAATAGGTTTTACATCTGCCACAAATGCAAAATTCGATTATCTAACCAAAGCGATCACTCTTAATGAAAACAAGAATGTAACAAAATCATATGAAGAGTTTACTATGCTTAGTCAAGCATAATAACGCTTAAGGTACAACCCATTTCGGGGTTCTGACAGTGGAATCCCATCATAATCTACTAGCTCGTAGGCTCCTTTTGCTAATACATGCTTAACAATATAGGGACCCATCCACAAAGACTGGAACTCACTTGCTCCCAATTTATTGGATTCCTGATCGTAAAGCAAGACCAGGTCACCTTCTGAGAAAATGTGGGGTTCGACATTCTTGTCAAATTGTGCTTTGACTTGTTTCTTATGTGCTTCGTTAGCTAAGGTGACGTCACAACGGGTTTCATCCAGTTGGATTAATTCTAAGAAATGAGCCTCTTCCTTTGAAGTTCCGAGGAGGAGGTAGACTACGAGCTTGAGAGACGAAATTTCGCATTGAACTGGTAAGATCGCTTCCAGACCATACACCAGTTGAAAGGGTGTAAACCCGGTCGCATTTGTCACCGATGTCTGGTATTCCCACAAGATTAAGTACAAGATTAGGTTCCAACTCCGTTTATGGACTCCAATCATCCTTTGTAGCATGCGCTTAAGGACTTTGTTGATCGCCTCAACTTGCCCGTTAGCTTGCGGATAATACGGAGTAAAGCTGTTGTGGGACAGTCGTAATTTGGCAGCTAATTCAACCATCATGTGATTGCAGAAATTCGATCCATGATCTATGAATATGGCTTGTGGAACATCGAATCTGGAGACTACATGATTGAAAAATAAAAGAGCAGCCGTTTCACCGCTGTTGTTTAATGTAGGCATCGCCTCGGCCCATTTTGTAAAATAGTCAACTGTGACTATGATATACCCATGACCCCGGCCGAGGTGGGGTTACATGTCATGAAATCTATTCCCCATTTGGCGAATGGCCCAACAAAAACTACTGGACGTAGAGGTGCGGGTGGTATTCTGGTTTTGCGGTTGAAGATTTGACAAGCATGGCAACTTCTGACAGCGAGTATGCAATCTTTGAACATTGTTGGCCAGAAGTAGCCTGCCTGTAAGATCTTTTGTGCCATAGCGTAACTAGATTGATGTCCCCCACACGTGCTTGAATGACAATCATTCACGACTTTTTTGGTCTCCTCATGGGTGAGGTACCTTCGCAGAACTGTATCGATACCGCTTAGTATCGAATACGTCGTTGTTCTGAGTGAGAGGTATTAGCCCGGTATGTTTGGGTTTGGAGATAGATGATTATTTCTCCATATCATGGATCGCTTGAAGATATCAAAAACAAAGATTCGTCCACGATTATTGCTTTGGATGTTGAATCGTTGGATGACGATGGGAGATCACATAGTAACTCCGCGAAAACCAGAGCTTTCTTTGATTTCGATTTTACGAATTCTAGAGCAAACTCTTGCAAAATTGCTATCCACTTTGAATATTTGCCCCCATGCAAGTGTCGCGACAAGATATAAGTCATGGGGTTGCAATATGACAAAATGGTAGTTTTTCGAAAGAGAACATAGTGTCGAAATATTTGTATTGCTTGAACAGCTGCGAGAGCCATCTTTTCAACATAGGAGTACTTGCTTTCTGTATCATCTAAGTTTCGACTTAAATAATAGACAAGATGTCCGATTCCATTGTCTTCTTGAATTAAAACCATTGCGATGGTTGTATCTGCCGCAGCCAGATATAGGTTAAAGTCTCTTTGATAATCAGGAGCATACATTAATGATGCTTTTATTAGGGATTCCTTTAGAGCATCAAAGGAAGCTTGCGCAACCTGATCCTAGTTGAAGGGTACTTCTTTTTTCAACAGACGTGTATAACCTTTAGCAAGTTCAACATAATTTGGAATGAACCTCCTCAGAAAGTTTGCTTTCCCTTGGAGTTTCTGAATCTGAATCAAATTTGAAGGTGGAGGTAGATCGATGATTGCCTGAACCTTGCATGGGTCGAGGTGAATCCCATCCTTTGAAACAACAAAGCCATGTAAATGACCAGAACTGACACAAAACAAACACTTGTGCAGATTGAGTCATATCTTATAGTGTTGGCAACGTAGGAGTATTTCTCTCAAATGCCGCGGATGATCATCCCGCTTTCGCGAATGAGCCGGAAGATCGTCAAGGTATGGTTGAATGTTGTTCTTTATGTCATGGAAGGCATAATTCATAACCCTCTGAAAAGTTTCCCCTACATTCTTAAAACCAAATGGTAGCTTGCGGTACGCGAATGTGCCCCATGGACAAATAAATGTAGTCTTTGAATGGTCCTGTGGGCGGATATTTATTTGATTATACTTAGAAAATACATCCATAAATGAAAAGATTTCGCATCTGGCGCATTCATCAACTATCTGGTTGATGAAGGGTGTAGGGTAGTTGTCCTTTGGAAAAGCTTGATTTACATCCCTGTAATTGATGCACACTCTAATTGTTCCTTGCTTTTTCATCACAGGAACAATGTTCGATACCCTTTCAGTTAGAGGAACCAGGTAAATGAAACTAGCATGGAGAAGTTTTTCAACTTTCGTCTTGATGGCAGCGACTTTCTTTAGGTGCACCTGCCGAAGCCGTTGTCGTACTAGTTTGACATCTGGATACATCTTAATTTCATGTTCAACTATGCTCGAGTCAATGCTTGGAATTTCTTCATATGACCATGCAAAGACATATTTAAACTCGCGAAAGAGATCTTAATATACTTCCAGTTCTGAAGAAGAACAAGATTTTATGACATGAATATTCTCTACAATATTTGGTTTGGTCGAGATATTTATGGCGATAGTTTCTTCAATATTGTACAGATTTTGCTCGCAATCCACCGCATTTATAGCATTTGATAGAAAATAAAAAACTGAAGGATGATTTGGGTCGCCGGAACAATCTTCGTTATAGTCCGGAAGATGGGAACGATGGTGGTAATCTTCCTATGGTGCCTCTCCTATCGTCATTGACTGAACAATTCCTTCGTCTGTAGAATGTACATGTGACCAAGGATCTAAAGAGGTACCATATTCTTTAGATCTATCTATCCAAACGCTCGATGATCGTTGATTTGGGTTTACCTCCCATGCCGAGAAAATTGATTGCTACAATATTTCTATTGGGCTTGGAGGCAATACCTGGTGATGATCCATGCTAACATCATGTTCGGACATCTTCTGAATAGAAGATACCATATTGCAGGTGCCCACCGTGGCCACTTCCGCTAGATTGTTTGGAGGCGGTAGCGCAAAAGTACTCATCAATGTAGGGTCTTTTAGCAGGCCTACTTCAATATTTTGAAGCAATTGAGAGGTTGCGTGGATCATCGCAATGCTTCCCATAACTTGTGAAATGTTGGGCAGAAAAGTTTGTTGGTCGATGATTGTAATTCCTCCTTGGAAAGGAAATGCAATCTTTCTGAAGTATGTTGACACAACAGCAGCCATAGCATAAATCCAAGGCCTTCCCAATAGGATGTTGTAATCGAGGTTTCCATTGATAACTTCAACATCAATTTCTAATGTTTTGCCCCCCAGTTCAACTTGTAAGTTACTCAAAATCCCGTATGTAGTGTATGTCCGTCCATCGAATGCTTTTAACATCGTTGACGATCGTGACAAGGGTGGTGAGCCTAAATTTTTCCAACAACTCATTGACATAATGCATGTAGATGCCCCCTCATCAATAATTGTTTGATGAACAATTTTGCTGAGGGGTTTCACTTGAATGAGGAAAGCGAGTTGAGCTGGTTGTTGAGGTTCATATCCTTTATGATTAAAGGCCACAAGATTGGAATCTGTTGGGTCAATCCCACCTATTTCTGATAATAGAGCTTTCTTTTGGGAGGGGGAATTTTGCAGTACTTCAAGTGTTGACATAGTGGATGGCAATTGGGCTAGGTCCTCTACTATATTATAATTCTGTGTTGCTTATATGTAACTAAAAATGGGTTAAAAAGGTGGTGGCAAGGGCACCCAAGTTATCGAATGAAGCTCTAGGAAATTCAATGTACCATTTTGCTACCGAACCAGTTAACATTCGTTGAAAAAGGCGAAGCCTAATCGAATCATCATTTAGATTGTTGGAGGAACACCATAGATGAAAGGTCATCACATGATTCAACGGATATTCACTCGGATTTCCATTGAATTTAGGAATATTTGATGGAAGTTTATGAGGAATTGTCGGCCACCAAGGGGCATAAGTAATTGGATCTTTTGTTAGCCGATTTAGATCTGGTAACTCTAAAGTCACCATGAAGGGCAACTGTTGATTTAGGTTCGGTGAAGCATACCCAGGATAAGATGGGATCGCCTGAGCAGTGGGTATTTGCATACCAGCATAATGTATTTGATGCTGATAACTTTGATAAGGTTGATAGGTACAACCATTATGATATGATTGATGTTGACCGTTTTGAATATACGGTTTCCCATTACCAGCAAAACTTTGTTGCTCAGGTCCTCGGTAAGATTATTGGAATTGCGGTTGTTGATATTGTACCAGCCATGGTTATGAAACCATTTGCTGTTGTCGAATATTGGCTGTCTAACCAAGATGAGGGGTAATAGTACCCGTTTGAACCTAAGTCGCTCCAATTAAGGAGCCACTACTCGACGATTGTGTCGTGGAAATAGGAGGCTGTTGTATTACAACCTGAGAAACTTGAGGTTGGCATACAACATGCAACGCTTGTACTTGTGACACTGTCACAATAGCCAGTGTAGTGGGGATATTCGACACAGGTAGACTTGGTTGCATTGAGTATACAACCCTTGGTTGTTGAGGCAGTATTGGCACCCAACCACTTGATGTGATTCTTGTTTGACCTGAATTCTGTTGTGAACTCTCATATGGTTGTTCTCCCAGAGGGAACAATGAAAGGGCATACTACCCCCCATACAGTGACAATTTAGTGTTCAAAGGGAAAATTGGCCTTTGGAGACTGGATTGCCCAAATGGACACTGTTGCGAAGGATCAATTTGTTGAGACTCAACATAAGAGATTCCAGATAAGGTATCAGACGAACAAATGGGAACAGACCATATTGTTGAAACAGCCCCTAGGTGGACTCCATCTAGCGGTTGAGAGCTAGTTGGGATAGATGGTATACTAGTGAACATTGTCAGAGTGGCGGCAAGAGGTTCCACTACTGCTGTGTCAGATGACACAATCCTAGATGTCGATGGTTGTTCAGACATATCGAGTCTATCCAAAAGATTTTCTAGCGATTTTACAGGGACTTGTCATGAAGGATGACTAAGTTCTGAAGTAGAAGGATATAGGTGGATCCCAGTTCCAAAATGCAATGGAGTACTGGATGGAAGATCCTCCGTAATTTCTTCTATAGAAATCAATCTAGGTGGAAGAGGTAGACTGTCATCTCCGTAAAATATTTCTAGTGCTGAAGAAGGTAAAGATTCTACAACAATAGATGCTGGAGGGGTGACACCTTCCGAATCAACCCGAGATGGAGCTGGTTCAGGAATAGAAGTGTTTACCGTTACACTAGGATCAGTTCTAATGTCCTCTTGTGACTGCGGAACTTCTTCTGTAGAGGCAGGGATACCAGAAATGGTTGGAGTAACTGGAGTCTCTGAGGATGTTGAAATACAAGTTTCAAACAAACTAGGAGACTTTGACCCAATTAAACGAGTCCGCTTAGCCCGGAATGTTTTCGTTTCTGGAGTCAAAGACGACTGACTCGTTTTTGATTGAATTTCTTCCACGATTGTGGATTACTTGATCAACTCAAAATAAAAATGGAAAATGTTATTCCAAATTAAATGAATTTTAGACGCTTTGACACAACTTTGCTTTTTCAATTTTTAAGAGTCGAGAAAAAGCTAAATATGACTCAAGTTGCCTTCGATTTTTAATGAGCTTGAAGTGACAAGTGCTCAGATGGACCTTTTCCTTTAAGGAGTCTGAAAAGGAATGAAAGAGACTAATCTGTAAATCTAGACAGAGGGATTACCAAACCAATTGCAAAACTACATAATACTTTTTACGGTATGACAGTCAATCTCCCCAAATGCTGTGTTCAGTGCATTGCGATTGATAAGGTGGAAAACACGACTTCCTAAGGATAAAGGATATAGCCTATTGTGGTCTCCCAATATATACTCGACGGTATGTGGGAGCACAAGTCCGTATTGGCACTTGTCGTCTCAAAGAGGAGGAATCACCCAACCTAAGCTGAAAACGATAGTTACTAGGCTTTACGACGCTGGATACGTCTCTAGCCTAGACTTCTAAATTTTGTGTGTTAGGTTCCAAAGCATTTTTATGTTCATTAAATTTATTTTACAGTTGATCTTTCTTAAGAAGTTTTCCTTTAAGGTTCACCGCAGTGATGTAGATATGCAATTCCTAAGTATGCAATCTAAGATGATAAACAGTCGTTTACTCTTATTTTCGCAATGAAAATCCTAGCTACTAAGGAAACAGAAGTGAAATTCTTTCAACATAGAGCAGAGAGCACACACTAGATGCACTATCCTAAATCAAAATCAACAAGCAGTCTAAATGCAAATGCACATGCATGTATTTGTTTTCCACTTTCTTAATGTGTGAGTGATAAAAAGAATGCTAAGTACAAATTTGAACTATCGTTTCTATCAAAGCGACAGTACTAACAATTTTCTCTTTAAAAGATGAAAGGAAGACAAGACGACACTTTGCGATTTCAAATTCAAAAAAATGAAAGGAAGAATAAGATGATACTTTGCGATTTCGAATTCAAAAAATGAAAGGAAGACTACTTTGCGATTTCAAATTCAAAAAACGAAAGGAAGGCTAAGATGACTCTTTGCGATTTCGAATTTAAAAAACGAAAGGAAGGCTAAGAGCGACACATTCAACTTCAATTTGAAAACTGATTTCGACACTTGAAATACTATTAATTCAAATCAAATACAAGAGTAATAGTGTAATCGACCATCAAAAAGAGTAGGATTCTTTTCTTTGACTGAAAACGACACTTGCGACACTTTGAAATCAAAAGATGACAGTTTGATTAAGCTACTTTTTTGTAAAGGAGAACTGTAAATGGTGAAAAATACATAAAAACATTCAAAATTCTTTGTACAATGGAGGCTGAATAATGAAAAGGAAGGGAGTTTCAATAGTGGTATATTGATCACAGACAACAAAACTCCTGAATAAAGCTGAAGACAATGAAGAGAAAACCAAAATCTGGAGGCAGAAATAGTCTTATCTGACCACCGCACCTGTAACACAGGGAAACATGGATGCATCCCACCTACTGCACATGGGAGGTGCGATGCATCCAGAATGTCAAAAGGAGATAGTGCGATGATCCAGGGATAAGACTTTCACTTGGTCTTTGGTCACAGTTTGTAGCTTAGTTCAAGGATTTAGGCTGAGCTAATGATAGGTAGTAAACACAAAGTATAGGGGCTGATCTAATGAGGTTACTTGAGCTACCACTAGGGAACTTAGGATGTTTGCAAGTTAGTTGTTTAGTTTAGAAACAAGACCTGGAGATGGACTGAAGCAACATTAATCTTCTTTGCACTTTCATAGCAAATTCAGTTCGAAGGCTAGCTGGCTTAACTTCAGGATCCGTCTGTAGTTGATAAAGCAAACAAATATAAACAAGCAATCAAACTATTTGTTCCCTAGTGGAGTCACCATTTTGTTATCGGGAAAAGTAATGTCCATTCAGAGCTGCTAGTCCCACTAAGACGGGTACCTATCTTAGAAACAAATAAACTAAAGTCACTTGTGTTTTCCTTTATGAGAGATAGATGAGAAAGAAGCAGAGAGTACTGACCTCAGTCTTTCGCTTGGCTCCTTGCTTGTTTCCTTTCCCCTTTGATAGAACTTCGCCACTCCTTCCATACTTGTCTCGATTCAAAGAGCACCTATAGAGTCAAAGTAGCATAATGCCATCAAAGCATAGAGATCTAACCATAAACAATGTAGGATCAGATGTATATTAACCATACAAATGTATATATCAATACAAGATTCAGAGATATACAAAAATATGGAGGAAAACTCAAATAGATGTATTGATAGAAGTAGTAGAAGAGAGGATTACAACCCATTGGTCTAACCCAATGCCATCCTCCCAACATGAAAGCCCTCTTCACCTCATGAAAATCTTAGATCACCCAACAATACAATGTTGCACAGAGAAACCAACAACACTTCCTTACGAAATACAAGATTCTAGCCTTTGGATATCTAGGATGAGGGATCCATATATAGATGTTTGCAGGGGGGTGAGTCAGCTTCTGGGATTTTGATTAGTTTCATCTCTTTGAAAGTTCTTGGTTCTTGGTGCCTTTGCTGCTGCTGTGTGTAGGAACCTTTTGTGGTGGTCATGGATGTAGCAATGATCTTCCCCTTAGTTTGGGAGCAAACCAGACAGAAAATAAATTTCCTAGTCTGTGATATGGGTTTGCTGCCTTTCTTGGCAGTGATCAAAGAGGTGGAGGTAGGTGGGGCTACCTTTGGTATCTTGTATTATCCAAAGAAATAATAACAACATGAAGCCTTGACTCATACACAACATGTCGCCTCCACAGGTATGGTTGGCCTAATAGTACATCACAAACATACAGAGGTGTAACATCACACAATACCTCGTCTATGAAGGGTTTGATGCTATAGAGAAGGTGGCACTGCTGGTGAACTTTGAGATATCGTCCTTCATGAAGCCACCCGATATTGTATGGTTGCAGGTGTGGTGTAGTCGGTAGGCCCAACTGCTTCACGACCTTTGCTGAAATGAGGTTCTTTTGGCTACCACTATTGACAATGAATTGTAGTGGTGAGCCCTTCACCCACATCTGTGAGTGGAAAAGGTGTTCCCCCTCCTCTGGATCTTTGGGCTCATTTTTCTGGATCTTGGCAGTGGCAACAGTGGCACTAGGATCTGCATCAATGATCTACTTCCCTTTGCCATTTCCCTTCTCGGGTTCTGGCTCAGGGTTGGAACATGCATCTAATTTGGAAGCCTTCAACTTGGCCACCAACGACCGCTTGGTCTGACACTCACTTGTGTTGTGAGTGGGGCTCTTGTGGAACTCACACCACTTTCCCGTGTCCTTCTTCGACTTTGTGGTGTTGTTCTTTTCTTGTAGCTTCGATGGGTTGTCTTGGGTCACCTCGCCTTGGATTTTTTCCTTTGGTCTTCAGATATGCATATCCAAAGTCTTGCTTCTTCTATTTGAACTTTTGCTTGATTTTGACAACGTATCGGTACGCAGTGCCAAGCGAGGAGATGTTCAGGAACTCCATCTATTCCTAGATGTATCTATCTAGCAACTACGGTAGTTGAGTACCAGATGCATATAAAAATATTTGATACCCAACTATGTGCGAAGGATATGAAAAATGTTTGTGAACTTCGCACATCTTGGTCTCGTCCTTGCCGCAGTGTTGTCCATTTGATGTATTTGTCCTCATAGCTTTTGACAGGGTAGTACTGCTCCTTGACAACATCCTGAAATGAATCCCAAGTGGATGCTACTGAAAATAGTGAGCCCGTACTTTCACTTTCTGCTCGCAGTAGGTTTCCCACCAGTCCTTGACGTGGGGGACTGCTTTGAGAAGAGAAAAAACAATCTTTTCCCGACTCGAAAATTCATGAACAGAAAAAGACTCATCTAGCAAATTTAACCATTTATCTACGGTATCTACGTCTATTTGACCCTTGAAGATGGGGATTTCAAAATTAACTTGTACCTTAAATGGTGTGGCATTTCCAAAGTAGCTGTGTGAAGTTGATGCGTCGCCCCTGAGTAGCCGCTGAAGGATCTTGGCAAAGTTGTCCGTCATCGCGTTCCTTTGTCGCTCGAGGGCTTCTTCGAGCAAGATTTTGATAGGACCTCCTACTCCCTCGTCTTACTTTTCATCCGCCATGGGAGGCAGTTGGTTTTTTCGAGGCTGGTCTTGCTAAGGTTCGACCAGTTCAAGCCCTAACTCCTTATATCCCGACTTCGTTGGGGACATGCAAAGAAGAAAATAGAAAAAAAGCAGACCGCTCTCATACCACTTATCTAGATTTAAATAGGAACTCAACAAATTACAGAGATAACCATAGACACAAAGATGCAGCGGAAATAATATTTCATTTCATTAATGTAAAATACTGAAATATGCTTACAAACAGAAATGGAAATAAACCAACTAGGGCGATGGTAGCTTATCTCTGACAAGAGATGTGGCAGCTACATGCCTCTAAACTGTCTTATAATGAGGCTTGAAGGCCTATTTATTGTTGAGAAAGAATGGAAAACCCTTCATACCCCGAAACCTAACCCTAGAAGATGAAACGCCAAATTGTAGGCCACGTTTGGGTAAATTGGTACATCAATTTCCCGGGGTTGTAACTTTGGCATATGATCTTCATTTGACGTGTACAATAGCTTGTTAGAGAGATCTATTCGAGCACTACCACTTTGGGAAGGGAAACATGGGTCCATAGACCCATGTTGTCCTTAGATTTCCCAAAAAATGTCGTTTAGGTCCTCAAAACGGCTCCGGAAGTTCAGGACCTGAAAAACTGCTAAAAATAGTAAACTGTGCTACAATTTAGGAAACTGAAAAACTGAGAGAGACAGTTGTGGGGGTCCAAATGGGATAGGTGGGTGGCCACCAACATCCACCTAGATTAGGATTCTAGCGACTATGTCCCATTGATGTGGCCATGCCATTTGCAGCTACTCATGCAGATTCGGCTCATGTCCAGTCCAAAACAAATAAGGAAAACAACTTTATTGAGCACATCCAACATATTTGCCAACTAGTCCATGACATTCTAGGGAGATCAAATGCCAATTACAAGCAACGACATGATCAACATGGGGTGCCATAGAAGTTTCAGGTGGGTGACAAAGTCTGGTTGCATTTGCAAAAGGAATGCCTTATCGGAGCCTATCAGAAACTCAAACCACTCCGATATGGTCCTTACACCATTACAAAGGCTATGGGAGACAATACATTTGAGCTCAACATTCCCCCATTCCATGGCCTGCACCCAGTGTTCAGTGTGGACTACCTTTGGCTATACTTTCCACCATTACTAGACACATCCGACATTGCAGAACAACTCACACCCACAGAGTTAAATACAGATTGGATGGAACAAGCTAAAACTGATCGGATCATGGACACATAGATCAAGCACACTCACCAACAGAATATCCAACGGTATCAAGTTGTCAAAGTAGGCCAACTCCTTCACCACGGCAAGTGGCTCACCAGGGACCAAGTTCAACAAAAGTTTCCTCAGCTCATGGAGGAACTCAACGCAATGGGGACCATTGTTTCCTAAGGGGGGAGGAATGATCTAGGTGGATATTGGTGGCCCCCCGCCAAGTCCACTTGGACCCCCACCATTGTTTCTTTCAGCTTTTCAGTTTCCTTAATTGTAGCACAGTTTACTATTTTTATCACTTTTTTTGGGTCCTGAACTTTCAGAGCCGTTTTGAGGCCCTAAAAGATGTTTTTTTGGGAAAACTGGGAGAAACATGGGTCCATTGACTAATGTTGCTCTTCCCAAAGTTGTAGTTCTTGGATAGATCTTCTAATGAGATATTGTGCATGTCAAATGGAGATCGTATGCCAAATTTATGACCCTAGGAAGTTGATGTACCAATTTACCCAAATGGGGCCCACAATTTAGTGTTTCATCTTCTACGGTTAGGTTTTTGGATGTTTAGGGTTTTCCATTGTTTCTCAACAATAAATAGGCCTTCGAGCCTCATTGTAACATAGTTCAGAGGCATGTAGCCACCACATCTATTCTCAAAGATAAGCTACCGTCGCCCTAGCTGGCTTATTTCTATTTATGTTTGGAAGCATATTTCAGTATTTTACATTAATGAAATGAAGTATTATTTCCGTTGCATCTCTATGTTTATGGTTATCTGTAGTTTGTTGTGTTCCTGTTTAAATCCAGATTAGTGACCCGAATTTTATCCTTCACTAAACCTGCATCTGCTTTCTTTGAGGTTGAACACGGGTTTGATTGTCTCACAGGTCGCTTTCACTTCCTGAGGGAACGTTCCATTTGCGATGATGTCTCTACTTTTCCCTCTACAACGTATGTGTCCACAGTGTAAGCCAAACATTGCTTCGACGGAGGTTCTGACACGGGTAAAGGTGGTATCATATCCTAACAGGTTCAATTATGTTGAATTAGTTTCACCTCTACTCACCCTTATTAAATTCTTTGGCTAATAGAGATCCTTGAGGATTGTCTTGTTGTCAAGGCTTCGATTTACAGGTACATTATCCCCTCTACCCCTATATATGTAATTATTAATGATTTTCTATTCATTGAACTGGTTTAACTCTCAAAAACTTCCTCTTGCAGGTACCTGAGGACTCCTCAATGTGTATTCTTTAAGTTTATGAATTCCACCGACAATAAACTCACAAGTCTCACATTCTTGTTTCAGGTTGTTCTTCTTACACGGTCTAAAATATGCAGTTTGGCTTTGAATCAAAATTTCTTGTTACAGTGATCCCAACCACGGAGGCCACGTCCTCTACCCAGTTCTCTCGCGGCAAGGGATATAGGGTTCCACACTAGGGTTTAACTTCTTATCTTTCCGACTTTGGAACTGTGTTAATTTTTTACGTCTATACATGTAAAGAGTAACTTTCTTGAACTCATCTGTGGGTTAATTTTCATTCTGCGACTTAACATAGATTTTGTATTCTGTGACTACACAGTGAATGTGGTAGGATTCATACATGTTTATATATTTAACAACAAATAAGGCAAGGGTCATACATATATATGTTTTTTAATTTCGCTATTAGACAGTTAATGCAGCGAGGCTCAACATTATGGTTTATTTCGTTCACGGTTGTTTTATGGCTCTGTTCAGTCTTTATTATTAATGTTTATATAAATCTCAAATGTGGGGTTTTTCTTGTGTTTACTTCGTGTGAAATGAACTTGATTCGCTTGGTGTGATGTTATATTTTATTTCTAAGATGGCTTAAGATTTTATTGAACGTTTGGTCATAGTATTTTTTTAGTAAATGCTACAAGGTCTTATAATAATTCCATGCTTGGGAGTGCCATGAAATTGATAGATTTTGTAGTCATACTAGAACCTAAATGTTTACTGTTTTTCTTTTTCTGAAATGTTTGTATGGTTGATAATGCAAAGTTTTACTATTCTTTACATTAGTTCATAAGTCTCGCAACAATAAACTATGGCTATGCATATTATGCAATGTAACACCCCCTTTTATATCTTTCTACATACCTACATAATGGAACTTCATCACTTCATAACCTGAATTATTTTAGCATATACAAATTTGCATTTGGACAACACATAATAACAAATCAGTGATTTTTTAACCATAGAACTGTGTACTGGAATGAAGTAAAACTTAATAAACTAAATCATACTTATATGTTTCCATCGGCTGAACAACCTCAGACTTTTTGGAAAATCTCTCCACACAGCCTCGAGTCTAGCAATGACGCCCATACTCTCCCCCGAGCTCTTCCTCCTCCAAACAATATTTATAAGTTTTGTATTTAATCTTCGTATCTCGAAGCGTCAGGACTGACTATCTAGCATCAAGTCACATACCCTCATAAATTCTCTCCAGATCTCCCACTAGTTTATCTCACCCAGCTCAAGGAGTTTCCGATGGCAGCACTCTCCCTTCTGACCATTCTATTCCTTTCCTCTCTTCAATTCTCTAGCCCCCTAGGCATTCCTCGAATTCTCCTTTTGAGGAACCAGGTGAGCAATCACCTTAACTGTCTCAGGAGGTTTAACAACTATTTTCAGTTCTTGAAACTACTTTAATTCTTATTATGCATTATTTATAAATTGTTTTGGCCAACTTAGCCATAGTTCTTTAATGTTCTCATTAAACATATGATGACAAAATCATAATAGTAAGTAAAAGTAAATGTAAAAGTAAAACAATAGAATAATTTAATTGTTCATATAACGTGTGGTGTTACAAATTCCCACCAAATTGTCACAAAATGAAATACTCTGATTCAAAGGTTATAAATGGAATCAACTTTGTTCATCTTGGGCATATTAATGATTAACTACTTGAAATCAGAAACTAAATTGAACTAAAAATTATTTATAATCAAATCAACTTAAAAAAAAAATTGTTCTTTTAAATAGAATTCCACGTGCTTATCATGCAATACTAGGTTGTAATGCTAAGAAAAATTACTATTATACATTATTTAAATTACATTTTTAAAAATTTCCCCAAATTCTCCCATTAAATGAAATGTTCCACTTTGAAATATATGAAAGTAAGATTTAAATTATATGTTAAAAATTTTCTCTAAATAAATGTTCCATTTTGAGAAATATGGAGGTAATTAAAAAATGTAATGGTTAGCTAAATTATTCTTTTACATTACGTATATTACATCATTTTTAATTTGTTGTTTTGAAATACCCCTTTTCACATGGAAAGTCTTTAATGATATTTTATCATAGTTAAATTATTATTTTATATTGTTTAAATGACATTTTTAATATGAGTCTTGCCATTACTTTATTCATTTTGAAAGTCATAAGGTAATTAATGCAAATGCAAATTTGTTATATCTTTTTAACAATACATTAGAATGTAGCTGTGTAAGTGATAGTCAAATTGTTACTAATCAATTTTGCCTAAAATGAATTAATAATTATTTGAAATATCTTCAAATCATTATGCATTCAAAAACACATTATTAAAAAAAAAATCACATTTTTGTTAAAAAAATTATCACCTAAAATAAATAATGTAATTGTGCCTTTATTACATAAAGCATTACAACATCAACATTTTCTTAATTTATTAGTTCATTTATTGTGCTTGATAAAAATATCTTCTTGAGCATTCGTTTCACTTGTGTAGAACATATACTTTTGTTCATGTTTATATTTTTAATGTTTATCTTTAGCATATTCTAATGTATTAGTGCAAGTGTAATATTGTCTAAAAATAGAATTTGATGAGAGGTAATATATATATGTAGCTCTAGTTAGCAGATTTCCAATCCAACATAACAATTCTTTTACCACTTTTTCATATTCTTTGGTTGTAATAAGGTAGAAACATTTGTTGGTTTGGAAGTATGGTTCTAGGATTTTGGTTCCAAAGTCTAGACACTATAAGTCCTAGGTCATTAGAATTATTGTATGGCTATTAAAAAACACTTTGTTCATCCATTCACTTATGCCTTCATTGGTTTTTACTCTAATTTAGCCATAACTAAACTAAACAAGAGTATTTACAATATAGCCCTTGTTCAATATAGTAATTAGTTCATACCTTTCAAAGTTCTACAATTAAACTAGGTGGCAGGAAACGCTAGCTATGAGGCCTTGCTTATTTCCTCTTCAAACATAAATAAGAGTGATGCCTCAAATTTCTTTCCATATTGGGCCTTAAGGAGACTAATATGTTTATGTTCAACCTGGGGTAATTGATTCATGAATTTCAAATCTTCCTTTCGAGAATCTCCTTTAAATCATCTGACCAACCAATGTGAAACCAAACTAAATCAACCCACCAAGGTAAGGAAACCACCGATGAATGGTAAAAAAGGGTTTTCACATTATGAAAGGTTTACACATTAATTACCCTTAAACTATTGGCTCTCAATCTGGCTCAAGGGCTCCGTTGGCTTCTTTTTTTATTTCCCCACCACCTCTAGCCACAAGGGATCGTCTTCTAGTTTTTTAGAGTCGATATTGGTCATCCGCGGCTTCCTCGTAAGGTGAGTAGAGGTTTGTTCCTCTCCCTGGTTAGTTGAGTGAGGATATACGTAGAATGTGCATCTAGCTCGGGCTCCATGGATCTAGTTCTTGTTGGAAGAGTAATTGTGTTTTTATTTTAAGGTTTTTTTTAGGATGGATGTAGATTATGGAAAAAGGTGGTTATTTGGGCATTGAATATTGGGGAATCCTGGGTTCTGATACTTCATCTGGGGGAAAATAGTTTTTCTTGTATGGTGTTAGAAAAGAAGGATGTAGCTGAAAGAGTATTCTATATAAGGCTTTTGGTGAAAGAAAGTAGTGTTTATAGGCAAGGCAAGATCATGGCATAGAGAGAAATAATGGATACGAGTTGTAACAAACGACTTCGTGTAGTTCTCGTTCCTTTTCCTTCTCAAGGACACATAAATCTCATGACGCAAGTGGCCTTGGAGCTTACAGAGAAGGGATTCCTTTATCAATTTTGTAAACACATAATACAACCACTCTCGGATAGCATAGGCTGCCAAGAACAATTTGAGTAATGAAAGGATGATATTCTTTGAGGTCACCCCTGATGGCCTTCCTCCCTCTGATACTTGCACTGACATTGCAATCTCCTTGATGTTACAAGAAACATGATTGTCCCATTTCTCGACAACCTCATTCACCAAATCAAAGAAGAAGATAATGATGCAAGTGTTTGCTTGGTAGTAGCTGCTTTAGCCTCACACACAATAGAGATTTCTCAACACCACCAGATTCCAATCGCCGCTCTCTAGACATCTCTTACTGCTGCATATGCACTGCTCTATAATATTACACCTCTTATATCATCGCATATTATTCCCTCAAACGGTATGCCAACGGTTAATTATTATGACTTCATGGATTTTCTAATTATAGTCTATGCATTAATTTCCAATATTGAGATGTTTACTAATCGAGGCCTATGCAAGCATTCCAAAGGACTTTAAAATGGTGAAATACCTCCCCTCCATGCTGCCTCTCTACTCTACACATCTTCCATGGGTTCCAGGATTCAATGACTTTCGGAAAGAGTTCATTTTCCATTTCCTAAATTGATGCATGGTGAGAGTGCGAGAAATATATTGGATTATCTTTAATTCTTTCCATCATCTTGAGTCCCCTTCCATGACTAGTGTAGTCGAAAACAGAGGTTCAATGTATCCAATAGGTCTCGTGATTCCTTCTACCCTTTGCAATTAGAACTTAGGAGTTGAATTGGAATTTGGAATGGGATTTTGGGAAGAGGAAGGGGAATGTTTGGATTGTTAGATATGCAGTGTAGGCAATCTGTGATCTACATCTCATTTCACTGCATGAGTGTGTTAGGCAAGACACAATTCCAACAACTTGCACTTGGAAATTATCTATTCACCATAATTATATCTTGAGTCTGACATAACCTCATTGCAGGTTGGGCTCTAATGAAAAGACCATGTATCAAACTATGGCTACCAGGTTGGGCTCTATTAAAACATTTCTGAGTTGGTTTTAGCAGATATAAAGTTTGGAAGACTAGATCAATTGCAAGATGTGTTCAATAATGGTTGCAGGGACGTCCAAACAAAGAGCTTGTTATAATTATGAGTCGAAAAAATTAAAATATTTCAATAGGGCCATTGGGAAAAGTTAAAATGTCATGGAAAGTTGGAAACCCCTTGGAACATCAGCTCAACCAACCATTGAATAAACAAAACAAGTGGTTAGGCTGGCATGCTTGCAGTCGCCTTCATGGAATCGTTTCCTGCTCCCTCCCAGCCTTCATGTAATTTGACACTTCCAATTGAATTCACAATTGTTTTTGCATAAGGCAGCCTGTGAGTTCGCTCAACCATTAAAGATTAGCAAAAATCCCGTAGAATGATTTTGAAGTTTCTTGTCGGCATTCAGACATGAGTTTCAATGATAATCGCTTCAACGAGAATGATTAGAGTTAGTATGATTTGAATGTCATTTCCATTAGCAGCAAATTGATGACAACAACCTTCGTGGTTCTGTTCATGGTGATTTTCTTCATTGTGGTTCATATGAAGTTATAGCTAGCTCCATATTCTCATTTAGCGTTGAATTCTCTGAGTGAAGTAAGTAGAAATTGTTTAACCACTTGTCGTGTAATGTGAAGTGACGTGTGTCATTCCTTTTTTAATAACCATCTAATTGGAGTCTCTTTGACAACCATCGATTTGATATATTCCTTTAAGGCAATGAATCTGCCACAGTGTTATGAGGAAGAACCTCACACCTTTTGCTGCAATTATATGTTAGCCATCAACCCAATGGAATCTACCCTCAATAAGCCCATCAGACATTTATGGGGATTTATTTGCATTTCATTTGAAATCTATAACTAGAGTCATTGTTAAAGAATGTGTCTCTCAGATCCAAGAAAATGGCAAGAACTAGTAGAAAACCCTAATGTCAAGATTTTTGAAGATATGCAAAATAGTGGCATAGGGTTTGGCAATATGAAGATCATGGCTATTCAGTATTAGAATCACCATGTACTATAAAATGTTAATATACAAGGAGAAAACTTCAATCTCAAAACATTAATATATTTGGTTGCAGGCATAAATGTTTCAAACAAAAAAGTGATCCAAGCCAAATACTGGACACTTGCATATAGGCAAGTCACTCAGGTAGGTACATAGGATTTCCAATATGAAGTCTCCAGTGCAACTCTTTGTTTTTCAAGATATTGTATGAAAATGAAGTTCGCAGTTAGAAATATTCCAATTGATTGTATTTTAGGCAATATTTTTCTTGTTGTTGTTGAACCACATGGATCGGCTAGATTACAGGATGGCAAAGCTGTTCATTTTATATCTATCCCTGATAACAAAGGTTTCTTACAAACCATCAAATTTCCTTTTATTTCAAAGCCAAGAATATCCACCATGGTTTAGACTATGCAAGAAGTTAATCTGACAGAAAGAAAACTGGGAGAATTAAAAGACTTCAAATCCTCTCTTAGAATAAAAGAACAGTTACAGTCCCCAAAGGTACAACAAAAAATCTCATAACTCAGAGATCAATTAGAAAAATATTGTTTTTTTGAAAACCCAAATGCTTTTTGACATAGAAAGCAACATAGAGTTTCATTGTCATTCAAACAAGAATATGATGAAAAATCATGAAAGAGCTTAGCCATACCTATAAATAGCGAGTAAATAAATCTATGTCAAAAACAAATCTCAGATCTCTTAAAAGGAGGATTGATCAGAGAATCTAGCAGGCCTTGGAACTGCTACGGGTTCTATGTAAATAAACACTCAGAATAGATTAGAGGTGTTCCAAGATTAGTCATAAATTACAAACCTATAAATTATTGTTAACCCCCAAAATTGCTCCTTTTTGACCATTTTTCCCTTCCTAAATCATGACCATTAACCGCTGTTTTACTTCTCTTACACACCCTCACCCTGCACTAGTCCAAGAACAATGACATATTTCACATGAACTTTAAATTTCATATTTTTAACTTAACTTAGCATTAATTAATTATTTATTACATGATTTCTTGCTTATAATCACTCTTGCAACTTATCGATATCTCCAATGTTGTTTGATAGTTAAGTGCTTACTATGACCGCTGATCCTAGTGCAGGGTCGTATATCACACCAGTGCCAACACAATGAATCTTTGCAGCAGATCCCAACCTCCTTGATCACCGCCTTGTTTTGTGCCGCTTTAGCCACGACAGAATGTTAGATCTGAATGCAGCCGAGCTCCAGCTACGACAGCGAGGCAATGCAAAGGTAGTGTTGAGCCTCAAAACTGCCCTTTCCTTAGCAACTCTTCTAATCCCTTTTCTTTGTTTTTCTAGGAAGAAATTGCATCCCTATCATCAATAACTAGTATATATTGCCTTAAGGAGAAGATTTTAGTGATTTACATGTTATTATTTTATTTTTTGTTGTTTGAATAGGTTTTTGTCTTTTAGCTACGGAACGCAGCCTATTCTGCAGCTAATGAGTTGTTTTGCAGCCACTTCCATGCTTTAACAGGTTCCAGGTGTCAGAAGGAGAAACTAAATACATGGGCAGCTTGGAAATCATCATGAAATGGATTGTGTCCTATTCACCTAGCTCAGGTTGACAAGGAAGATGGTACAAGAGTCCAGTTAATGGGAAAGTCAAACGTAGAGACCAAAGGCAACAGGACTTTGTTTTGTAGATAATCAACACATTTCACAGTGATGGGATCCGAAACAACTTCCTGAACCCACGAACTTCAACAACCATTTGTGCAACCGAATCCAACAGCCAGCATCTTAGATTTATGTCTCCAGCAACCGAGGAAGAAAATTCTGTGTGCCTGTCTGCTATGTGTTTTTGGCTGTGGCTTAATTTTCTCCACAAACAGTTGCATAAGTTTCTTATAAATACCTGTGTAAAGAATTCAGAAGGAGTTCAAATTTCCTCATGTATTAAGCTTAGACTACTGCACTGTAATTTTGAAAACTCATTTCCTATGTTTTTTAATATGAAGACCGCAAGTTTTATGGATATTTGAAGGAGTTTCTTGGAGTTTTGATTAAGTACGCATAACTTGATCAGTTGCAGAGGGCCCCCGTGCTGACTGAGGTTTTATTTCCTTTTGTTCTATCTTTTCTAGTTAACTGTAAATCAATCATTTCTTCCATAGTGTTTATAACCATTTTTCATACTAACCTTGTTTATAATGTAGCCTTTATCATTCTTTTAATAACGCAGGATAACTTCTTTCAGTGCAGAGTAGCTTCTTTCTACTTAAATTTCTTTCAAGCTTTCAGCAGTCAGAAGTTGAAATTCAGTAGTGTAGTGTAGTTTTGTTTCACTTGTTGTTTCATTCGTCTTTAGGTTTTCAATTAAATTGATCAGTACCATTATTGCTCTTGCCATTTTGTTACTAGTTTATTGACTCATGGTGTAGATGAATGTTTCAAAAGAGCCCTTCTAGTTGATAAATCATCTTAAACTAAGTGGTTGAATACTTCATTCATGCAATGAGTCTTTTCTTCATTTTTTCATTTATTTTCTTAGAATAATGAAGTACAAAATTCCTCAAAATGTCATCACAAGGAGGTTTTTCTCCCAAAATTGAGAGGCAGAAGTAACTAAGCACTTCATTTAGTTTTGTTTCCATAATAGATTAGACAATAGTTGCAATTTCACTTTCAGTTTCCAGTATTTCATTTAGTTTTTTTTTTTTTTTTTTTTTTTGTAATTGAATAAACAGTAGTTGCAATTTTACTTTTTAGTTTGTAGCTCATGATTTGGAAATAATGATATGATTAGAAATAGAAGCTCTATTTTCATTTCTTGATTAAACTTTGCTTCCAACTCTTACTTAAGCTTTTTAGTTCTCGTTTCTTTAGGTTCTTAGCAGTCTTTATAGAAGTTAGATTTTAGACTTTGTTAGTTACATCATAAATAATTAGGGATTAAAGGATCAAAAACCCCCAAAAACAACATAAAACATAAAAGCAATGAAGTAAGAAGGGTCATCTAGCACAAACAATGCACTAAACTTCATCAGTTTATGATGCCTGGATTGATAATTTATGTAGAGCAATTTAGGACACTAAATTGACCAAACATTTTAGCGCCATTGTCGGGGAAGTGTAACTAGGTAGCCTTATGTCCTACATTAAAAAAAAAAAAAACAAAACAATGACATGCATAGAGAAAGAGACTTTAGGGGTAGATTTATAGCTAGGAGCAGAAGTTTGATTCCTACAACACCACTTACTCCACCAAGAGTTAGAAAAGGCACACCTCCATCCCAGACTCATACTCCCAGCCATAGGATTCCTGGAATTCAAGGGGTAGAAACTCAATCAAAAGATTCCCCTACTTCATCTACCAAAACAGTCCTAGGAGAGCAAAATTTTGAATTTCCGACAGCGGAGATAACCTTTCTCACCTCCACAGCAGAGCCTATTGTAGTTGAAGAATTAGGAATACATGGTGAGGAAGAAGAAGTAGAAACTTTCTCCCATAGTCCATTAATAGAAGAACCAGAGGAGGAGGGAATAACCTTGTAGGTTGAACCCTATATTGACTCTGAAGAAACTATAATGGCAGAAGAAGAACAAGATAGAGTATTCTCACTGTTTGGAGGAGGGGGTAGAGGGAGAGGTAGAGGAAATAATGAAGGAGGTAGAGGTAATAATGGAGGAGGCAGAGGAAATAGGGAAGTAGATAACTCTTTTGGATTCCCTATAGTGGATGAGGAAACACATACCACAATGAAAAATATCTCACCATCTGTCCTCCCAAACTCATTTTTGTTTGAATTTGAAGTCTTGTGTAGAACTTATCACTATCTAGAAAACTCTCAAAAAATTAAATTTTTTCTTTCAACATTGAAAGGGGCTGCTTTGAAATGGTTCATGGGTTAGTCACTCAATCCATTAGAACATGGAATGACATGAAAAAGACATTTTTGAATAGAAACTTGGATTATTGTATGCCTACCACTCATAAAGATGAAGTGTTCAAAATGATGCAAAGAGAGGATGAAAACTTAGATGATTTGATTGAGAGATTCAACCATAATTTGAAAAGAGCAAAGATGAACAATTTAGATGAAGAAACGTTGAAAACTCTTTTGCTAAAGGCCATTAGAGATGAGTGGATAGATATCCTTAACATGATGGGGGAGGGAGATATCTCTCAACTTCCATTGAGTGACATAGGAGAACTGTGTGTTCATCTCTCAAGAGGGAAATCTAAAATAGGGAAGGGCTGAGAGATCCTTCTCTTGTTAGAGAAAACAAATCTGAAACTGGATTTGTAAGCAGGGAAGAATTTGGAAATATGGTTGATGAGTTTAAAACTGACATTTTAAGGAGCCCTACTAAGCAACTAGACACCCTTATAATTCAAAACAAGCAAAAAATAGAGGCTGATGCTTTAGCCATTTTTTGTCCAAAATGTAGAAAGAAACATGCTCTAAGGGAATGCCCTTTAGATGCAAAAAATGTAGAAACTTGTATGATCTATTCGGAAAGCCATGAAACCAAGAGTTGTCCTTCAATCCTAGGTCTTAAGGCTGTCTTTCAAGAGGAAACAGTCCCAAATTCTACATAATCTCTTTATTTTGTTACAATAAGACCTTGGTTGGGGCCACAAAATCAGGGATTTAAAAATCAAATGTATCTTCAACCCCCACCAAACTGGAATTCTTGGCAGCAACCTTAGCCTCAACCTCAACCTCAATCTCAATATCAATATCAACCGTGGGCACAAGGGGTACAAAATCCTTATGTGATATTTGCTCAATATTATCAATATCCTCCATCCTATCAGAATTATCCTCCCCCACAAAATCGGTAGCCACAACTTCAAAATCAGAACCCTCAACTTTCATTTCCATTTCCACAACAACCCCCACAACAAAGTCAAAATCCTCAACTCTTACTGCCATTTTAACAGAAACCAAATGAACTACCTACTCAACCATTACCAAACTCAAACAATAAAAACCCTCAGAATGCTTACATGGTAGAAGGACAACAATTTCCAACTTACATGATTACTCCTCTAGATCTTAATGATGTTCAACTAAGATCTGGTAGGATATTAGAAAAGGAAAGACCTTCTGTAGTTATTCAAGAACAAGACAATTCTGAGGAAGATTCTCTAAAAGTCAATAAAAGTTTTGAAGAAACATCTCTCCAAAACCAAAATATTGTAAAAGAAAAACAAAAAGAACCAATGAACACAACGCCTATCATTGAGCAACCAACATCTACTTATACACCTCCTTTTCCTAAGAGACTACAAATTGATAGAGGGATAGAAAAACAGATCTTGTTGCCTAATTATGATTTTCTAGATGAATTGAAGAATGTCTGTATCAAAATCCATTTGTTACAAGCCATTAGAGAAATTCAAATTCTAGCGAAGACAATAAAGGATTTGAGCATCAAAAGACCAGAAACAAGATCAAAAGAAACAAAAAGAATTCACCTGGTAGGAAATATAGCAGACATAATGATGGGAAAATTTTCCATATAGAAATGTGTGGATCTAGGGAGTCCAATTGTCAAGACATATATAAATGGAATTGAAATTACAAATACAATGGTTGACTTAGGGGCAACAATAAACATCATGAGTAGACAAACTATGGAGCAGCTTAAACTTCCCAATGTTCTTTACACACCTACCTTACTACAACTTGTAGATAGATCAATAATCAAACCAGATGGTGTGCTAGAAGATATTTCAGTATCCTTATATTCTTGGGAATATCTTATTGATTTCATGATCTTAACTCCCAAGAATATTTTAGGAGGACACCCACTCATATTAGGAAGACCTTGGTTGGCTACAACTGATGCTTTTATTAGTTATAGATCTGGTGACATGTATATTTCTGATGGTAACTCAACAAAGAAATTTGCTTTGTATCCTCCAACAAAAGCAATCACAGAAATAGATGACAAGGAATGGATTGATGATGAAGATGATATTCAGCCTCTCTTTACTATGTCATAAATTAGTGAAGATATTCTGTTAGTGTTAGTCTTTGAAACCTTCCACCAGTGATCAAATATGCTCTTACAAAATGGTTTTAGGGTGTTAAAGTCAAATTTTGTCATTTCAGTGAGTCTTCAAATAAAATTTGGTCACTAGGTATTAGGTCTAGGGTTTATTTTCACTCCTTTCAAAGTTGTCCAAATGTCGTCCATGTCACCATTCAGCTGAGTGTACCATCATTCAAAGGGTTGTCATCATCATGTCAGGTTCCAATGAGTCATTTTACACCTTGTTCATGCTTCAGTTGTGCCTAAGTAAGGTTCATTTCCCTCTCCTAGGGTTTTGAAGGTAATTTCTCTTGGATGGTCAAATCATGAATAAAACTTGTGTCCTAATGTTCATACACCTTCCCCTATCCTTAATGTACCTTATTAAACACTTCCCATCACTGATATCCCTCAAATTCCTCATTTTCCCACAAACCCTAGTTTCTTGCTACAATTTGACAATTTTCTAGGTTAAGCATGTGTTTTTCCTTTTTGGACCCCTTCCCCTCACTAAATATTTGAAATTCCACTTTCCCATATTTCCCAACATCCCTCCCTACTTCCTAAAATTTTCTCAAGAATTTAGAAGCCCCTTATCCCCTTTATTTCACTTCATTTCGACAAATCCCCTATTCCACACATCGAGATAGGTTTTACTCAAATGATGTTTCTGACCAAGAAAAAATGACTTTTTAAAACATGAGAAAGATTTTTGTCCATAATAGGCCAAGGAAGAAAAAACTCCACTTTTTACACAAGTGTCATGGTTTTAGAGAAATGTCAAAAATATAGTTTCCTCAGGAGAATTGATGCAACTCTGAAATGACCATGGGAAAATCAAGATTTATCCTATCTTAGTTGGCCAAATGACTTGGCTGATGAGTTAAATGATAACTAGACACAAAGATATTTCTAATGAGCTATCATGATCTTAATTTGAAGTTGAGGAAGACCTTCAAAAGTTGACTGCAACAGCACTCTGCCTTTAGGCAACCTCATTTTGCACATTTTTACTAGTCTTGGGAGATTTGACTTTTGATAGGGAAAATGAACTCCAAATTGAAAAATTAAAGGTTTTTTGGAAGGTAGACTCAATAATATTTCCAACAAGCTATTGTGCGCCCGATTTTGACACCGGGAAGGGCTCCAAAACTTGATCTGAAGACGACGATACGCATAGAATCAGTGGCTCTACGCATAGTAATTTTTAACACATGATTTTCCAACAAGTGTGTAGTGCCACTGGCGCTATGATTTTGATGGAAGCATATTCTTGCAAAATGGCTTACATATTTGGAATCAGCATGAAAAATTATGCATGCTCAGAAATGGCTGAGAATTTTGGACAAGTTTTAAGTCTCCAAAAGGGCAAAAAACACCCCAAAAGTGCCCTCTCTGCCACTTTTTTGCCACACAGGAAGCATTCTTTGGAGATTGCATTTTTGGAGGCAAAAATTGAGTCCAAATAAAAATATTCAAGTTGTCTAAGAAATTAGACTCACCAAGCTTTCCAATGAGCTATCTTGCACCTGATTTGGACTTCGGGAAGCCTTCTAAAACTAGCCTGGAAAAAGCACTACACATAGAATTAACGGCGCTACGCATAGGAGAAAAATTTGCCATTTTTGCCTGTTTGCTCAGAATTTCGCCTAGTCTTCTACCCGTTTGACTTTTTCTCTCTCATGGTCAAATTAATGATGTAAATTGATGTAAATGGATTTACTTTGATGTAAAAATGATGAAAATTGACTTAAGGAGGTAGATACATCAGTTTTAGGTGGTTTTGAACTGAATGAATCAGTTTCCAGAATTTTAGAGGCAAGTTGTTCCACTGTCTATTTTTCAGTTCCTAGTTTAGATCTTGTTGAAATAGCTCCTTGACTCATGGATTCGACCCATTATGGCTAGAATAGGTGGTTTGATGCCTATATCTTGTACTTTCTTAGTCATTTGTCAAGGTTGGACTCTTGTGGATGCATTGAGCTACTTTGTACATCACTTCTGCAGTTTGGCAAGGAAATAAACCAGGGTTTTGCAGCATTTTGTGAGATTATTGTGGTAATGTGAATTAGCATTGTGTCATTCTCTATAATTCAGTTGATTTATGTTTATGTGTGCCATCATCTCTCTCTTTCTGCATAAATAAATGAATCAAGTTTGAAAGGTGGAATTCATTGGTATTTCAGTGCTCAACCTTGGGGTTTATTTAGTTCTATATGTTTTCTACTATTTGAAGAGGACTCATGACACTTGCATGCCCTCTCTAGCTCCTCACCAGTATTTAGACTCACCATTACATGCATTTCAAAGTGCTAAAACACTTGCCTACCTCGCCCCACAGAAACCTCTGCAAATCTGTGTTCATTTCCCGGACCCAAAGTTGCCTTTCCCATCTGATCCAGCAACCCAACCATTAAATTCAATCCAACTCCTTTGAGCAAACATACCTAGCCTAAAATTAGTATTCATATCAGTCATCTCAAACCTTCCTTGATATATTTTCATTGAGATTGACAAGGATAGAGGCCTTTCCCGACCTAGTAGGGCTAGCTACCAGGTTAAGAAAGGTTTGATGTTACCCTAGACCAGCCTTTCTCAGCCTGAGGTAGATTTAGGCCCTAACATAGTCAAACTTTGAATACATTGGAAAATTTTGAAACATCTTCAGAATATGATTATGCACAATTTCAAGAAAAATCTAATGTTGAATACTTGTCATCTAGGTAGATGTCTCTCTATTATATGGAAGAGTTTGGTAGCTCTACAATTAAAATTTTTCCAGGTAGGACATTGAACATAAACAAAAACTTGGAGAAACTAAAACAAGAAGAGCTAACCAAAACATTACAAAAACATTTTGCTGCATTTGCATGGGAGTACACCGACATGAAAGGTATTGTTCTGAGACTTGCATCCATCATATCTATATTGAGGAAAACAATAGACCAATCAAACAACCTTAGAGAAGAATGAATCCAAATCTTAGGGAAATTGTGAAAGAAGAGTTCCAAAAATTACTAAATGTAAACTTCATTTACCCAATTTCAGATAGCCAATGAGTTTCTCCTTTGGTAATTGTGCCTAAAAGAATGGTAAATGGAGGGTGTGGATTCATTATCGAGAATTGAATAAAGCAACCCTTAAAGATCACTTTCCTTTTCCCTTTATAGATCAAGTGTTAGATACATTAGCAGATAAGAAGTATTTCTTTTTCTTGGATGGTTTTAGTGGTTATAATCAAATTCAGGTAGCACCTGAGGATCAGGATAAAACCACATTTAATTGTCCATGGGGAACTTTTGCCTACCGAGTACTTCCTTTAGGGCTATGTAATGCTCCTACAACATTCCAAAGAGCAGTAATAGGATTTTTATTTTTTAATTTTTTTTAATTTTTTAATTTAATTTAATTTTTATTTAATTTATTTTTAATTTTTATTTTAATTTTTATTTTTTATTTTTATTTTCTTTTTTTTTTTATTTTTCTTTTTTTTTATTTTTATTTTTATTTATTTTTATTTTTTTATTTTTATTTTTTTTTCTGATCTAATACATGATTGTGTAGAGGTATATATGGATGATTTTATAGTCTATGGAAACACATTTGAAGAAGCTTTGGAAAATTCAGAAAAAGTCCTTAAAAGATGTAAAGTAACAAACCTTTCATTAAGCCATGAAAAATGTTTTATGATGTTTATAGAAGGAATTGTTTTAGGACATCACCTTTCGGGAGATGGGATTAAAGTTGACAAATATAAAGTTGAAGTCATCTCTAAGTTATCACTTCCAAATTGCCAAAAGGATGTTAGAAGTTTTCTAGGATTTACAGGATACTATAGGAGGTTTATAGAAAACTTCACTAAAATAACATCTACACTCTTCAAATTGATTACAAAAGATTGTGAATTCAGTTGGAATCCTGATTGCCAACTAACATTTGAAACCTCGAAAGAAAAAATATCTGAAGCACCTATTTTAAGAGGTCCAAATTGGAAACTTCCTTTCCACATTTCCGTAGATGCTTCAGATACAGCTCTGGGGAGCTGTATTGGGACAAAAATATTTGATTCCTTATGCCATTTACTATACAAGTAAGAATTTGATTCCCACTGAGTTGAATTATACTGTGACTGAAAAGGAATTTTTAGCTGTTGTTCATACAATTAATAAGTTCAGACACTATATAATAGGCTATGAAACCTTTGTTCATACAGATCACTATGCAATTAGATATTTGATGAATAAACCTATTACTAATGGCAGAGTTACAAGATGGATTTTACTTTTGCAAGAATTCAACATTACTGTGCTAGATAGACCTGGAAAACAAAATACAGTTGCTGATTTCTTGTCCAGGATTTAGAATATCAAAGAAGACTCTCCGGTTGAAGATAAGTTTCCTGATGAATATATTTTTGTAGTAACTACTTAAACTCCTCAGTTTGCAGATGTTGCTAATTACTTGGTTACATAGAAGTTACCTTCACATTTGTTTCCTAGAGAGAAAAGAAAGATTATTCAAGAAAGTGAAAGATATTCATGGATCACTAACAAATTGTATAAAACGGGGCCAAATATTATGATCAGAAGGTGTGTCAGGGAAGATGAAATGCCTGATATTCAAAGCATGTCATGATGAGCCATGTGGTGGACACTTTGCTGAAAAGAGGACAACCTATAAAATCATTTCTTTAGGATATTATTGGCCATCCATCTTCAAAGATGCTAAAGAATATGTCAGGAGGTATGACAACTACCAAAGGGTAGGGAAACATGCTTCCTCAAATGAAATGCCATTACAAAATCAGGTACTTATTAAACCCTTTGAAAAGTGGGCTTTAGACTTTATTGGACCAATTAATCCTCCATCTAAGCAAAAAAATTATATATTGGTATGTAATGATTATGTCACCAAATGAGTAGAAGCCAAAGCATTACCTTTTGCTAATGAAAAATATGTAGTTAATTTTCTTTTTGAGGACATCTTCACTCATTTTGGTGTTCCAAGAGAAATTGTGACAGATCAGGGATCTCAATTCACATCCAAAAATCAAGGAAAGGCTTATGGAGGAGTACAAGATCAAGAATAGGGAATCTACTCCCTATCATCCACAAGAAAATCGTCAAGTGGAGTCTACAAATAAAGTGATTGAAGGAATCGTCACCAAGGCTGTGCATCTACATAGAAGATATTGGGTAGAAAGGCTTCCTGAAGCCTTATGGGCCTATAGAACTACATGGAGGAACACAACGTGACATACACCCTATGAACTTGTTTATGGGAAGCAAGTCTTGTTCCCTATAGAGTTCCAAATCATAACTTTCAAGATGGCAATCCAGTTGGGGATGGAATTATCAGAGGCTAAAAGACATAGGCTAGAGTAATTAAATGAACTTGATGAAATTAGGCAAGACGCAGTTCAAAGGACTGGTATATTCCAACAACAGAGGGCTAAATGGCATGACAAATACATCAAGGACAAGAGGCTTCAAGAGGGAGATTAGGCGCTGTTATTTGATTCAAAGTTTAAAAATTTTCAAGGGAAGTTTCAAAATCATTGGCTTCGGCCATATGAGATTGAAAAAGTTTTTAGTAATGGAGCAGTGAGGATCAGAACAATAGATGAAAGTCAAACTCCTCTTCTTGTGAATGGTCATAGATTGAAAATATATCAAAAACCAATTTCAAAGGACGAGTTCATCAAGATCTTCTAGAACAATTCTGAAAGGAAGTTAGTGAAGAAGAATCCTTCTTCTCCACCAACTTAGTCTTTATTTTTCCTATCTAAAAATAAAATAAAATGTATAAGGTTGAAAACTAATCATGGATTGGCATGCTTATACAGAAAATCCAGGGTGAAAATAAGAAGTTTTTGAAACCCTATATTATTCCTTTCTATAAAAAAAGTGGTCACAAAAAGCCATAGTTACTCTGCATTCTGCAAAATTCATTATCTCATCTCACTTACTCTGTTTTCTTTTACAGCTTCACTTCTTTCCATTGCCATATTTCACCAATAAATTTTTCCCTTCCCAACATTTCTCTCATATCCATTTTCATTTATCATCATGTCTTATTTTCACTTATACAACCATTTCCATTTCATTCATTCATAAGTCATATTTTTCTCTTTGTTTCACATTCTGCAGCTGATCTTGTTCAATAGCTAATCCTGTTTTGCAGCTAATCTGATTCTACAACAACAATTTGTTTTTCAGTCCAAGCATAAGTGTCGAGTTCACAATAAAATCATGTATGCAGGTAATTGAAGAAAAATCAACTTTGAAGGCCAATCATGCCTAAAGTACTTGTGGAGCAAACATCAAAATATTAGCAAGCGGAAGGTAAAGGTTTCAAAGGTAAATGCAAAAATTTATTTCAAAAAGCAATTTAAAAACATAAGCTTGTATAACATGTATTATCACATGTCTCCTTAATTAATCATCATGTTATTTGACTACCACGATGTCTCCGCCATATCTTCTGCCTTAAATGACAAATGGTTCAATGATTCCTTCATAACTGATCTCTAATTCAAACTCCATAACTTGTACTTAACTGGTCCTCTACAGCTACACCTGTTAATGGTCAGATTAACGACATGACCTACCTATATACGACTCTTCAAACCCTGACTGTTTATTTATTACATGCCAACTCTTAAGTTTTTCTCTCATATTTATGCAACCATTTTGTGTATATAGTCACTCTGTTTCCATATATTTCATATATACAGTCGTTATGTTTCCATATTCACAGTCATTCTGTTTCCATATACCCTGTCATCCTGTTTCCATAATCATTCTGCTTCTATATACCCAGTCACTCCATTACCATATATACAGTCATTCCATTTCTTAGACAGTGAGAGTAGTTTTGAAGGGTAACCGAGAACAGAGGATATGGGCCTTATTGTTAGAACTGAGCTCGTAGGGGTAAAATACATGGAGGGGTATATGCAACTCAAGGGGATGTTACAGAAAGTTGGGTGGTCATGTTTGATTGATAAATTTGACGGCTACCACAAAGAAATCACTAAATTCTTTGCAAGATCATTTGATGGCACGGAAGTAGAAATAGGGGATATCAAATTTGCAGTTACGGAGTCCTTCATAGGAGACGCAACAGAACTCCCAAGACTAGGAGAAAGATGGTTTCAAAACAAAGAGTTTCATGATGAATCTTGGAAGGTGATTCTTAAAAACCTTGGTATAGACAATATAATATTTAGAAAATGGATTCCAATTTCAGCACTCAAAAGCAAATGGAGTAGCATGTTGTTAATACTACAAAAATTCATTACATGTGAAGGGAGGTTGGGTCTATGTATGCTTATCATATATGATTGTTAATGAATTTTGTAGAGAATGGAACCCTCAATCTTCCCTTTTTCCTTCTGAATAGTCTGAGAAGAATGACAACCAATGTCCAAAAGAAAGTTGAATCAATAGAAACAACTTTATATCACCATGGATTAGTGAAGATTTTAGTTGAATTTCATTTTAGAAGTGTAGGGTATATATGGGAGGACTTCTTGGTAAGGAATTTCTTCCAAGATGATCCAGATTTATCTGAGGGAAGTCATGTTAAAAGAAGTAGAAGAAGAGATATCAACATTAAAAGCTCCTCACAAAAAGATGATACAAAAATGACTCTGAAACCAAGGGTTAGGAAGCAGACTAAGCTGAAGAGAAAAATGAAAGAGAGGGTTGAAGAAATCAGTAAGGATATTCCTGAACCTTCATCACCTCAAGAAGATGAACAACTGTTTTTTGAAAGACTAACCAAGATCAAAGAGCAAATCAAGAAAAATAAGGAGAAAGGAAAAAGGAAAAAGGATACAAAAGAAGAAACCATAAGCTTCCAAAACTTCAGGAGGAGCTCTAGACTCCGAGGCAAGGTGAAAAAGGTGAAATCAAAAGAGGCCTAGTTTGTAAATTTAGAGGAAGAAACCCCAGTTCAGTCCCCTGACAATATTCCATATGAACAAAGTCCACAAAACTCTCCTCCACATAATTTTGAAGGCAACCCAAGTAGAGCTTCTCCTGGCATGATCCAATACAACAACAAATCTATGAATACATAGAGTCATTAGAGAAAAAGAGTACCTCAATAGACCCGGGGACTTCAGCTAATCTAGAGCAGCCTGACACCTCACAAGAAACTCTAACTAGCTCCCTCAAACAGGAGATCTATGAGCTAGAAATTTTGAACAAGCACATCCAAAAAGAAAGTGAAACCTTAAGGGAACATAATAAGATGGATAGAGTTATTCATGACAACACAATGCTACACTTGGGATTATGGTACAAGAAGAACAGGAAGCTGAAAAGGAAAAATAACAAGCTGAGAAAAACACTTATTAATCTCAAATACAGATTTCTTATGAGGAAGCCAAGGATGGCAGCCAGTGCAAAGAAAATAAAGAAGAGGAAGTTCAATGTGTTGGCTGAAGTATCATAACAAATTCAATAGGAGGAGGAAGTTCACAATTTTGATTGCATGGGAACATGCAATGGTTTTGCAGTGGGGGTATGTTGAACCTCAAAACTGCCCTTTCCTTAACAACTCTTCTTGTCACTTTTCTTTGTTTTTCCAGGAAGAAAATGCATCCCTATCATCAATAACTAGTATATATTTCCTTAAGGAGAAAATTTTAGTGATTTACATGTTATGCTTTTACGTTTTGTTGTTTGAATAAGTTTTTGTCTTTTAGCTACGGAATGCAGCCTATTTCACAGCTAATCAGCTGTGTCGCAACCACTTCCATGCTTTAACAGGTTCCAAGTGTTAGAAGGAGAAACTAACTAAATGGGTAGCTTGGAAATCATCATGACATGGATCGTGTCCAATTTTCCTAGCCCAGGTCGACAAGGAAGATGGTACAAGACTCCGGTCAATGGGGAAGTCAAACATGGAGACCGAAGGAAACAGGACTCTGTTTTGTGGACAATCAACATGTTTCACAGTGATGGGATCCGAAACAACTTCCTGAACCCATGGAATTCAACAACCATCTGTGCAACTGAATTCAAAAACCATCATCTTAGATTTATGTCTCCAGCAGCCAAGGAAGAAAATTCTGTGTGCCTATCTACTACGTGTTTTTGGCTTTAGATTATTTTTCTCCACAAACAGTTGCATAATTTTCTTATAAATACTTGTGTAAAGAACTGAGAAGGAGTTCAAATTTCCTCATGTATTAACCTCGGACTACTACATTGTAATTTTGAAAACTCATTTCCTGTGTTTTTTAATATGAAGACTGCAAGTTTTATGGATATGTGAAGGAGTTTCTTGGTGTTTTGATTAAGTACACATAACTTGATCAGTTGCAGAGGGCCCCTGCGTTGACTGAGGTTTTATTTCATTTTGTTTTATGTTTCTAGTTAACTGTAAATTCATCATTTCTTCCATAGTGTTCATAACCATTTTTAATACTAACCTTGTTTATAATGCAGTCTTTATCATTCTTTTACTAACGTAGAATAACTTCTTTCAGTGCAGAGTAGCTTCTTTCTACTTAAATTTCTCTCAAGCTTTCAGTAGTTAGAAGTTGAAATTCATTAGTGTAGTGTAGTTTTGTGTCACTTGTTGTTTCATTAGTCTTTAGGTTTTCAATTAAACTAATCAGTACCATTATTGCTCTTGCCATTTTGTTACTAGTTTATTGACTCATGGAGTAGATGAATGTTTCAAAAGAGCCCTTCTAGTTGATAACTCATCTTAAACTAAGTGGTTGAATACTTCATTCATGCAATGAGTCTTTTCTTCATTTTTGCATTTATTTTCTTAGAATAGTGAAGTACAAAATTCCTCAAAATGTCATCACAAGGAGGTTTTTCTCCCAAAATTGAGAGGGAGAGTAACTAAGCACTTCATTTAGTTTTGTTTCCATAATAGTTTAGACAATAGTTGCAATTTCACTTTCAGTTTCTAGTATTTCATTTAATTTTGGTTTTTTGTAATTGAATAGATAGTAGTTGCAATTTTACATTTTAGTTTGTAGCTCATGATTTGGAAATAATGACATGAGTAGAAATAGAAGCTCTATTTTCATTTCTTGATTAAACTTTGCTTCCAAATCTTACTTAAGATTTTTAGTTCTCATGTCTTTAGGTTTTTAGCAGTCTTTACAGAAGCTAGATTTAAGATTTTGTTAGTTACATTGTAAATCATTAGGGATTAAAGGATAAAAAACCCCCAAAAACAACATAAAACATAAAAGCAATGAAGTGAGAAAAGTCACCTAGCACAAACAGTGCACTACACTTCACCAGTTTACGATACCCGGATTGATAATTTATGTAAAGCAATTTAGGACACTAAATTGACCAAATAGGTAGTTGAGATCAGATTTATGAAGAATGAATAGCTGGACATTGGCTACGACCAATTTTGTTAAATTGCCTCATTTTGAAGGCTGAAAGCTAATTTCTGCATATTAGTTATGTAATCAGTTAAATGATCCTTTTATCCTTCGACCAAGGATATATATAATGTGAAACGTAAATAGGATGAGACAGTTCTGATAAGTTTGTATAGAATGGAGATATAACTAGGAAGGCGGTAACATGCTTGTATTTTTGTTATCGCCCAAATCTGGGCTAAACTATGTAATCACACATGTATTTGCCTCTATGAATTAATAAGAAAGGAGCTCCACCTTATGTTTTCATGAATCATATTTTTGTTTAAAAGTTGATGTATTGATAAAGTGCTGAGTAATGTTTTGATTTAAAAAGGGAAAGACATTGGTTTGCTAACCCAACACGTTTACCCTATTTTCTATTCTTGTAATTCATGTTTATATTGCTAAGTGTATTTTAATGTACAACACATGAATTCCTACTTGGATGAAAGTGGATCCGCAGTATGAAGTAGTTAGAATTTATTTTCCTCCATTTGATTTTAATTTGTTTTCCCCTGCTTGGTCTAAGAAAGAGAAATCACCCTGCACAGTGCATGTTGGTGTGCTATTCATTTCCTGCAGTTTGATTGATTTGGTTTTCCCTGCCTGGTCCAAGCAGGAGAAATCACCCTGCACCAGTGCACGTTGCTGTGCTATTCATTTCCTGCAGTTTGATTGTTTTGGTTTTCCCCGCCTGGTTCAAGCAGGGGAAATCACCCTGCACCAGTACATGTTGGTGTGCTATTCACTTTCTGCGGTTCTGTTTGATTTGGTTTTCCCACCTGGTCCAAGCAGGAGAAATCACCCTGCACCAGTGCATTTTGGTGTGATGTAATAAGCCCTTTTCTAGTTTACTTCCAACAATTTTCCTGCTTTCATTAATGCTTCATGACAGGATAAATTATAAGGATTGTTTCTTTATTTTTTGCACTCTGTGAGGATTAGAAACATTCATTTTTATGTGTGCAATTTGATTTCACAACACTTGCAGTAGTTAAGCTTTTATTTCAATTAAATATTAAGTGTAAGAAGCTTTGATTTGGTGCAAGAACCAATTTCTTGCCACAAGATCTGGGTGCTCTGAACTTGAGAAAGTTCAAACCCTTGCATGAAGGAAAACACTTTTAGTACAGACACCATTTATACCCTCTAGATAAAATTATGTTCTTGCACTAGTGCAAGTAGACTGCACTAGTGCAAGATAGATTAGTGCAAGAAGGAAATATCTATATAAGTAGGTTTGAAGGGCCCATCTATTGAGACTACTAAAGTGTCTCTGCTAAAGAAAAACACACACTTAGTAGTTAATCAATAGTCAGCTAGAGTGATTGCTCCTTTATTTCTAAATCTCTTTTGCAAATGCATTTTTCCTTGTTCCAGTCTTAGATTATTTTGATGATTCAAGTTATCCTTTTTCTTTCTTTAGTTTGATTCTGAAATATTTCCTTTAAAGAAAGTAGGGATTGACATTAGAAATATTCATACCATCTCTGGCATTGCCTGTGCTTCGTCTCTAAGTTTACGAATCCTCGAGGTTGACAATTAAGTGTTGAGGAGTGTGCTTAAGTGCAATTCTTGCACCCAACATTTTGGCGCCATTGCCGGGGAGGCGATTTTATTTGGTAATAATTTTTTGATTATACTATAGAGGTAATTTTTTTCCCTTCATTTTTTGCAGTATTTTTTTGAAAAGCTTCTTTGAAGGAATTTTATTGGTGTTGATCGATTTCTGACAACATTTTTTTATTAGAAATTTTTTTTCTTATTTTTCTTTCTTTTTTGAAATGAACGCCTAGAAAAGGTATGGATTCAAAGCCTACTAAGGGCCGAAAGAATTCTGAAAACCATTCTCATATTGGGTCTCCTTCTGTGAGTAGGAAGCCCAATCCAATTCAAACCCATCACGTAGGAATAGTCCACCTGGATTTTGGTGACAACATCTTAGGTGTGGTTCAATCTGTTGGGAGCAAAAGGGAAACAATGGCAGTCCGTGAAGATCATGGTGAAAGGACTGATGAAAAACATTTAAGTGGGGAACAATCCACTTTTGTGTTTCCAATTGTGGACCTCGATACTGTGGCACAAATGAAGAACATTCCACCATCAGCTCTCCCTAATTTCCATGGTAAAGTTCGTGAAGATCCTGACTCTTTTCTATTTGAGTTTGATATTTTGTGTAGAAGTTATGATTATTCAATTGAAGTTCAAAAGCTAAGATTATTTCCTGTCTCTCAAAGACTCAACTTTGTGCTGGTTTATGGGGTTAGGAGGAAACACTATAGCCTCTTGGGATTAGATGATGAGAGCGTTTTTATCTAAATATCAAGAATATTTCAAAACTCGGGACATGCAGGATGAGATTTTTACAATCATACAAGATGATGATGAAACTTTTGAAGACTATCTAGAAAGATTTATGTATATTTTACAAAGGTCGAAACTTAAGCTTGATTCTAGTACTATTAGAACCTTGTTCTTAAGAGGACTTAATGATAATGCAAGAAATAATTTAAATCTGCTAGGACAAGGTGATATTTCTTAGCAAACTTTCGAACAAATTTGTGAATTATGCAGGAAATTTTCAAGGAATCAGTATAGATCCGGTAGAGGAACTTGAAATAGAAATAGAAAAATTGAATCTACTGGTGCAATGATTATTGGACTAGAAAATAAAATGGAAAACATAAAAATTTATATAATGAACACTGTTACCAAACAATTGGAATCTTTAAAATTTCAACAAAATCTCATGAAGGAACAAGAGTCATTAAATATTTTCTATCCTAAATGTAGAGACAAGCATCCTCCTAAAGAATGTCCTCTTAATTTGAAAGAGGCTAATAAGTGTGCTTTTTGTGCAGAAGACCATATCACAGAAAAATGTCCCTGTATACCAGGACTTAAAGCTGTATTTATAGGGGGACATCCTGAAGTTGAATACTTGTATGCTTTGGGAGAAAAAAGAAATTGGCCTCAGGTAGGTGCAGGTATGGCTCCTGAATTTCCTCCACACTATTTTGGTTATAATTCACATGTATTTTCTTATCCTAACACTAATCAGCAGTGGCAGTATGGAAACTAGTATCAGCATGGGAAACCTTCTCAACCATGGCAACAAGGTTGGAGAGGGCCAACTCATTCTCCATATTCCTACCAGCCACCCATGCAGTCATATCCATCTACACATGCACCTTATCCAATGCCTCAACCTTCGAGTTAGTCTACTCCACCATTACCCTTACCTCCACCTTCTTGACCTCCTCAGTTGCTTTCTCAACCTATGCCCAATCCTAATAATAATAAAGCAATGCAAATGATCTATGTAACAAACCAACCTTTATTCAAGTACCAGTCTATTCCAGTTGGGGTTTATGATATTCAATTAAGATTGGGAAGGACTGTGACATCAGAAAATCAGAAGTAACCTAGAGTGATTGTTGAAGAGAAAGAAGAAGAGGAAACTCTTAATCATTCTCAAAATCCATCACTAAGCAACCTTTAACCTCTGAATCCTTGCCACCTTCTTCCAACCAGCCTCCCTTCCTAGAGAGGCTAGTAATGGAAAGAAGTGAGTCTATTTTTGAGACTAGTTTTGCATCAGAGCTTTAGAATCTTTTCATTAAGATACCTTTGCTCCAAGCCATTAAAGAGATCCCTATTTGCACTAAGATTATTAAGGAACTCTGTCTCAAGAAACCTGGGAGAAATAGATTGGAACCCCAAATCATTCAATGTGTTGGTAGGGCAGCAGAGTTGATGACGGGATGTGTGTTTATGGAAAAATATACTGATCCCGGAAATCCTGTTGTCTCAGTTCAGATTGGTAATGTCCTTGTCTCTAATGTTCTTATAGACCTAGGGGCGGCCATTAATGTCATGACTAAGAAAATCATGGATTAAATTTGGTTATCTCATCTTTGCCCTACTCCCATTGTGCTTGAATTAGCAGATAGATCTAAAATTAAGCCAGAAGGAGTATTGGACAATGTGATCATCTCATTAGATTATTGGGAATATCCTGTTGATTTCATTGTGCTTTAGCCAAAGAACCCAGTAGGAGGACATCCCTTGATCTTAGGCCGACCATGGCTTGCTATAGCCAATGCATATATTGGATGTCACTCTGATGATATGTATATTTCACATGGGGAAGCTAGGAAGAAAGTTACCTTATACCCCCCTTCCAGATCCATTCAGGACCTTCGAGATACTTTATGGTTAGACTAGAGTAGTGATGAGGAGATTCAGCTCATTTCCTTTATCCATCAGCATACTAGGTCTTCACAAGAAGATGAGATTCAAGATTTCTTGAATAATCTAGAAACTATGCCTAATTTTGAGCTATTGAGCCAGATCTTCAGCCTATATTTTCAAGATAACCATGTTTCTCATTCTTTTGTGCAGTTGCATCCAGCCACCCCCTTGAGTACTGATGAGCTTGATACTACTCTTGTTGAGATTAGCCCTGGTAAATCCTTGTATATTAGTTCAGATTTGGACTCATCTCAGCGAGAGGGGCTTGTGATTTGTTGCTAAACCATCTTAGTGCCTTTGCATGGGGATATGAAGATATGAAAGGCATCCCCCTTGAAACTTGTACACATCACATCTATATTCAGCAAGGAGCCCGACCTTTCTGACAACCCCAAAGGCAAATGAATCTAGCTTTGAGAGATATTGTGAAGGAAGAAGTACAAAAACTCTTGGATGCTGGGATTATCTATCCTATTTTCGACAGTCAGTGGGTCTCTCCATTAGTGCTAGTACCTACAAAAGATGGAAGATGGCATATTTGTATTGATTATTTAGAATTAAACAAATCCACTCTCAAAGATTACTTCCCTCTCCCCTTCATTGACCAGGTGCTTGATACCCTTGCAAGAAAGGAATACTTTTCCTTTTTGGATGGCTTCAGTGGTTATAACGAGATACAGATTGCACCTGAAGATCAGGATAAAACTACTTTTACATGTCCATGGGGTAGATTTTCTTATAGAGTGCTCCCCTTTGGATTATGTAATGCCCCGGCTACCTTTCAAAGGGCAGTCTTGGCCATTTTTGCTATTCTAGAATTTGTAGAAATTTATATGGATGACTTTTTTATGTTTGGTGATTCTTTTTAGGAAGCTCTCGAAAATTTGAAAAAAGTACTTCTTCGCTGTCAGGAAGTTCATCTCACTTTAAGTGACAAGAAATGTAGATTAATTTGCAAAGCGGGAATAGTACTTGGCCATTTGATTTCTGGTAAAGATATCCAGGTTGATCCAGCAAAGATCAAAATCATTCTGCATCTTGCTGCACCCAAAACTCAAAGGGAAGTAAGAGGTTTCTTAGGACATGTTGGTTATTATAGGAGATTCATTGAAATTTTTTCTAATATAGCTGCTCCTCTTTTTCGATTTCTAGCTAAGGATAGTGAATTTTCTTGGACTACAGCTTGCCAACAATCTTTTGAAACATTGAAGGAAAATTTAGTGCATGCACCAGTTTTAAGAGGTCCTAACCGGTCTCTGCCTTTTCATATTTCCTCTGATGCTTCAGATTTGGCTATTGGTGCAACTTTAGGACAAGAGGAAATAAACAATCCTATGTTATTTATTATATTAGTAAGAATTTGTCTTCCGCTGAATTAAATTATACAGTTACAAAGAAAGAGTTTTTAGCTGTAATTTTTGCAATCAATAAGTTCAGGCACTATATTACAGGATATGAAGTATTTGTACATATTGATCATTTTGCGATTAAATATTTGATGAATAAACCATTAACTAGCGGTAGAGTGACTAGGTGGTTACTATTGTTGCAGGAATTTAATATTACTATTGTTGATAGACTAGGAAAATCTAATGTTGTAGCTGATTTTCTTTCTAGATTAGATAATCTTGGTGAAGCAACTCTTGTTAATGATGATTTTCTAGATGAAAATATTTTTTCTATGTCAACAGATTCCTTATGGTTTGCTGACATTGCTAATTACTTGGTTACTCGGAAAACACCCCCCCAATTGTCCACTTGTGAAAAGCGGAGTATTGTTCAGAAAAGTGTTGCATATTCCTGGATTCAAGAAGATCTCTTTTACATTGGCCTAGATCTGGTTAGCCGTAGGTGTATAAGAGAGGAGGAAGTGTTTGACATCTTAAAATCTACTCATGATGAACCTTGTGGAGGTCACTTTGCTGATAAGCGGACTGCATATAAAGCATTGTGTGCTGGTTACTATTGGCCCTCCTTGTTTAAGGATGCCAAACATTATGTCAAGCATTGTGATAGTTATCAGCAAATGGGCCAGCCTAAACAAACCAATGAAATGACTTTATGCCCTCAAGTTATGATTGAGCCCTTTGAAAAAGGGAGATTGATTTTATAGGGCCAATAAATCCAACATCATTAAGTAAAAAACATATCTTGGTTTGTATAGATTTTGTTACAAAATGGGTAGAAGCTAAAGTTGTTTCTTTTGCTACAGAAAAATTTGTTGTTGATTTTATTTTTACTTAAACCTTTACTAGATTTGGTGTGCCTAGAGAAATTGTTTCTGACAATGGTCCGTAGTTTATTTCTAATCTGGTACAGGGTGTGATGGAGCAATATAAGGTCCGGCACAGGAAATCCACACCATATCATCCACAAGAAAATGACCAAGTAGAATCCATGAACAAAGTGATCGAGTCCATCCTTACAAAGACAGTCAATATGCATCGAAAGGACTGGGCTAAACGATTATCAGAGGCTTTGTGGGCATACAAAACCACTTGGAGAAATAACATGGGACATACACCATATGAGCTGGTATATAGCAAACAGATTCTATTACTAATTGAATTCTAGATTAAAACTTTCAGAATTGCAGTTGAGTTAGGACTAGATCTCTCTGAGGCACAAAAACAACATATTCTCCAATTAAATGAGTTAGATGAATTTCATAGGGATGCTATTCAGTAGAACATACTAATTCAACAGCAACGTAAAAGGTGGCATGACAAGTCTATTCAGAAAAAGAAGTTCCAACTAGGTGATTGGGTGCTCCTTTATGATTCTAGATTTAAAATATTTAAAGGGAAATTCCATACATGTTGGATGGGACCTTATGAAGTGATCTGAGTATTTGAGAATGGAGCAGTAGAAGTTAAAGCTATTGATGGACAAAATTCAGTATTATTGGTAAATGGACACAGGGTAAAGAAGTATTTTCAGCCACCTACTAGGAAAGATTTTACACAAGAAGTCCAACAACAATTTGGGACCTTAGTGGTGAATGGTAATACCAACCTTTTGAAAGCATGAATTCTCTTTCTTCTTTGAAAAAAAGAAAAGAGAAAAAAGAGAAAAATAAAGAAAAAATATTTTCCTGTAATTATGAAAATCAGTTCGCTGACATGATTGCAGAAGGATCAACCTAAAAACTAGCTTGTTGGTAGGAATATCAAAAATCTCTAATAAAAAGAAAATGTTGCTTGATCTTTAGATATGATAGCTACCACCAGGTAAAAGCCGATTCAACAGAAGCAATCTTGATACAGTTGGGGTAATTAGCATGGATATTTTACTCAAGTAATGCTCAATTTTTGCTGCAGTTATTTTTCTTACACCAGTGCCGGCAGACTTTCTAGAAAATTTTCTGTCTTTCTTCATATTCCACTTTCGTAATATTCCCTCAGTTTTCTTCTTTAATACCAGATGATTAACTTTCCCACATTCTTCTAAATTTACCTTGTCCGCTTCGAAGAAATCCCACTTTACCCTTGAAAATTTTTTCCCTATCCCACTTCTATTTTATTCCTCTTTTCGTACTATTCCTGGAATCCCTGTAACAAAATTCCTTCCCATTCTAAAAAAATTCCCCTTTCCCACATGAATTTATTCCCTCATGAATTTATTGCAGGATTTTGCACAAAGAGCAAAAGGATATGCTTTGAAACATCAAGAAAGGGCGAAGCAAATTCCTATGTTTTATTTAAATTCTCTGTTTTAGATATTATGCTTGCACTAGTGCAAGCATGTTGTCCTATATGATAAAATAAGTAGCAAAGTACCAACAGATTTAAGTGGTGCAAGCAGATCAGTGCAAGCATGCACCTCATTAGCAACATAGTACAAGTTATTTTTTTATGGCATATGGCATAGGAAAGTGGTCATCATGAAATCTATATGAAGTCCTTTCATTTAACCGACTAAGTACCTATGCTATCATACTAACTAGGAGAGATTATTTAAAGTACAAGGTGTTTTTTAAGTTAGAAGTGATGATCTCTTTTTAATAAATGCTAAGTTCTTTTCTTGAATTATAAAGGAATGCGGGAATATTTTAACCATTGTTTGGACATGATTACCCCTCTTTGCCATAATTCTAAACGTCTTTCACTCATAATTATTACCTCACCTAGCTGTTAAACCACCGTCGCAAGTACCAATACGACCTGACCTCAAAGATGACGTGCATCTACGGCAAATGAACCAGTGATTTGATGGAAAGGAAGGGGGATAGTTAGATTTCTATTTATAAGGACCGATTTACTCGGTATTGCATGTAAAATTTTAGGACTCGAATGTTCATAGCCGTAAGCAGCTATTGCGCCCGCTCTCTATGAATCCCTATCTCTCAGAAAAATAGAGCAGACCACCGAGTATCGCAATACTCTTGCACTATTGCAAGACTCGAGTTTTCTCCCGTTTCTATAGAAGTTTGACGGGTATGATAGGGAAGTGAATTTATAGTTCGCAAGGAGTTTTAGGAACAACTAAGTGAGAATTGGGCCTCTCAAATTCACAGTCACAGAGGAATTCATAGCAGCAGCGATGATATTAGAGAACACTAGAGAGCAATGGTTCAAGAACCAGAAGCTAGAAAGGAAATGCTAGAAGCATTTTTTCATGGACAAAAATATAGAGGTAGACTGGAAATTAGGAGTTTCGCGCAGCGCCCTGCTGGGTCAGTGGAAAGACCTCCTCTTCATTTTACAAAAGTTTGTCGCTTACGAAGGAAGATGTACCCGCACCTTGGTATATCACTTTAGGAAGCTCCAACATTTTGAAGCCGACCGGCACGTCCGGTGGAGCATGAATTTCCCTTATTTTCTACTCAAAAGCTTAGAGAAAATGGCTAAAAGAATACAGGATGGTAGGGTAAACCAGGCTGACACAAGGTTATATCATCACGACCTCCTAATAATCTTGGTCCTGAAATAGTTAGAAGCGAAAGGTATGACATGGGAAGCACTGTTAAAACAACTGCAGAAAGGGACCGCCACTGGAAAGGGGATAGAGGACCCCACTAGAACAAGCAAGAGCCCGAACAAAAATGAAAAGGGAAGTCCTTCTTATACCAGTGCAAAAAGGAAGTGATCTGAATAAGCAGTGAAGGCTTCGCCTTCAAATGAGAAGATGGCTAGTGCACCAGCTGAAGAGACCCTTCGACCCCTGAAAAGGAAAACCTATCAGCCCTTGCAGATGCAACTAAGATTACAGAGGTTGAGGATGATACTATGTTGGCTGATTTTATCAAGAAGCCCTGGAGAAAGAGTAGAGTCTTTGATGAAAGTAAAGAACCACAGTCCCCACAGGGTTTGGAATCCCCTCTTGCACTAGTACAGGAAGAAGCATCAGTGCAAGAACCAGAGAAAGAAGCAAAAAACAAAGAAGCAGAAGAAGAAGAGATAGAGGGAGAAGAACCAGACGACGAAGAATCCACAAAAGAAGAAGAAGCATAATCCAAAGAAGAAAAGGCAGAACCCAAAAAAGAAGAGGCAGACCCTACAGAAGATGAAGCAGAAAAAGAAGAAGAAGAGGCAGAATCTAAAGAAGAAGTAGGAGGAGAGGCAAGAGAAGAAGAATCAGAGGAGGAAGAACCGGAAGAAGAAGAACCAGAGGAGGAAGAACTGGAAGAAAAGGGACCAGAGGGAGAAGAGTTTCTTGATGTAAACATGGTGGATATGGAGGTCCCTGAGAAAGATACAACTCCTGCAGAAATAGAAAAAGAGAAGGAATTGGTGACTCTTGATGCTTAAGTAATTGAGTTAGAACTTTAGGTACATAATTTAGAGCAGCTTGTAGCCAAAGCATAGGAGGATAAAGAACAAAGCAGAGGAGAATTGATGGTAGAAATCCAGAAGAAGAAAAGGGAAGTTAGAGTCTGGAAGTACCAAGCTACACAATGTTTCAGGCAGCTTAAAAAGGTGTCCAAGAAGTTAAAGAGCGCTAAAAAGAAAAAGTATGAAACATTGCAGGGTGATGACAGTATGCCAGAGCAGGATTGAGAAGGGAGTGCTTAAAGTTTTGAAGTTTTTTTGTGGAGGTAAAGAGTTGTGTGAGGACACACAACAGTTTAGGGATGGGAGGATGTTACCCCCCAAATTTTCTCCTTTTCTACCATTTTTCCCTTCCTAAATCATGACCATTTACCGTTGTTTTACTTCTCTTACACACCCTCATCCTGCACTGGTGCAAGAATGATGACATATTTCGCATGAACTTTATATTTCATATTTTTAATTTAACTTAGCATTAATTAATTATTTATTACGTGATTTATTGCTTATAGTCACTCTTGCAACTTATCGATACATCCAATGTTGTTTGATAGTCAACTTATCGATATATCCTAGTGCAGGATCAGATCTCGCACCAGTGCCAACACAACGAATCTTTGTAGCTGATTCAGACCTCCTTGATCACCACCTTGTTTTGTGCCACTTTAGCCATGACAACAGGTTAGATCTGAAGGCAGTCAAGCTCCAGCTATGACAACGAGGCAATCCAAAGGTAGCTAAGATTTGATTTATGAAGAACAAATAGTTGGACATTGGCTACGGCCAGTTTTGTTAAATTGCCTAATTTTGAAAGTCGAAAGCTAATTTTTGCATATTAGTTATGTTATTAGTTAAACGATCCTTTTGGCCTTCGGCCAAGGATCTATATAATGTGAAATGTAAATATGACAATATAGTTTTGATATGTTTGTATAGAACAAAGATATAACCAGGAAGGCGGTAACAGGCTTGTATTTTCGTTATCGCCCAAATCTGGGCTAGATTGTGTAATCACGCATGTATTTGCCTCTATGAATTAATAAGAAAGGAGCTCCACCTTATGTTTTCATGAATTGTATTTTTGTTTAAAATTTGATGTATTGATAAAGTGTTGAGCAACGTTTCGATTTAAAAAGTGAAACGCGCTGGTTGGCTAGGGCCCAGCCAACCCAACAATTTTACCCTATTTTATGTTCTTGTAATTCATGCTTATACTGCTAAGTGTGTTTTAATGTACAACACATGAATTCCTGTTTGAATGAAATTGGATCCGTAGTGTGAAGTAGTTAGAATTAATTTTCCTACATATGATTTTAATTTGGTTTTCCTCGCCTGGTCTAAGCAAGAGAAATCACCCTGCACCAGTGCACGTTGGTGTGCTATTCATTTCCTGCAGTTTGATTGATTTGGTTTTCCCCGCCTGGTCCAAGCAGGAGAAATCACCCTGCACCAGTGCACATTGGTGTGCTATTCATTTCCTGCAGTTTGATTGATTTTGTTTTCCCCACTTGGTTCAAGCATGAGAAATCACCCTGCACTAGTGCACGTTGGTGTGCTATTCACTTTCTGCAATTCTTTTTTATTTGGTTTTCCTACCTGGTCCAAGCAGGAGAAATCACCCTGCACCAATGCATGTTGGTGTGATGTAGTAAGCCCTTTTCTAGTTTACTTCCAACAATTTTCTCGCTTTCATTAATGTTTCATGACAGGATAAATTATAAGGATTGTTTCTTTATTTTTTGCACTCCGTGAGGATTAGAAACATTCATTTTTATGTGTGCAATTTGATTTCACAACACTTGCGGAAGTTAAGCTTTTATTTCAATTAAATATTAAGTGTAAGAAGCTCTGATTTGGTGCAAGAACCAGTTTCTTGCCACGGGATCTGAGTGCTCTGAACATGAGAAAGTTCAATCCCTTGCACGAAGGAAAACACTTTTTGTATAGACACGATTTATACCCTCTGCATAAAATTCTATTCTTGCACTAGTGCAAGCAGACTGCACCAGTGAAAGAAAGAAATCTCTCTATAAGCAGGTTTGAAGGGCCCATCTGTTGAGACTGCTAAAGTGTCTTTGCTAAAGAAAAACACACACTCAGTAGTTAATCAATAGTCAACTAGAGTGATTGCTCCTTTATTTCTAAATCTCTTTTGCAAATGCATTTTTCCTTGTTCTAGTCTTAGATTATTTTGATGATTCAAGTTACCCTTTTTCTTTCTTTAGTTTGATTCTGCAATCTTTCCTTTAAAGAAAGTAGGGATTGACATTAGAAATATTCATACCATTTGCATTGCTTGTGCTTCGTCTCTAAGTTTACAAATCCCCCGAGTTGACAATTAAGTGATGAGGAGTGTGCTTAAGTGAAATTCCTCCACCCAACAATTATGTACTAGCAGATGATACATATCAATTTCCCCACAAAGGGAGACTAATAAGCTAAATATCAGGAGCTAAATTTTTCTCCAAATTTGATATGAAATCTAGGTTTTTGGCAAGTTGCGGTAAAAGAAGAAGATAGATTCAAAACTACCTTCAACATTCCTGCTAGTCATTATGAATGGAATGTTATTCCCTTTGGCTTAAAACATGCACCATCCAAATTTCAAAAGTTCATGGACCAGGTTTTCAAGCCATACTTTGATTGGCTGATTGTATATATTGATGATGTGTTAATATTCTCTAAATCTATAGAAGAACATTTCAAACATATATAGATTTTTACACATGTAGTCAAGAGAGGTGGGCTCGTACTAAGCAAGAAGAAAATGGAATTGTTTCAGACAAAGATCAAATTACTGGGACATACTATTGAGGATGGCCAAATCAAATTACAAAAGCATGCACTTGAATTTGTTGATAAATTTCCAGATATGATCACAGATAAAAAACAATTGCAGAGATTCCTAGGTTATTTGAACTGTGTCAACAATTTCTATGAAGGATGTCTCCATGACAGAAATTTTTAAAATCAAAGATGAAAAAAGATCGAGTACCTTGGACTTCAGAACAGACCATTTCCATCAAAAATAACAAAATCTAAGGTAAAAACTTTACCTATTCTCTACCTTGTAGATGAGGATTTGCCAAAAATTGTAGAAAGTGACGCCATCAGCATTGGATGGGGAGGTATTCTCAAGAAAAATAAAGAAGGATAAGGACAAGTTATACAATTTTCTTCACGCACATGGAACCAAGAAGAACAAAACTATTCTACAATTAAAAAAGAGGTAAAAGTTGCATGGAATTGTATAGACAAATTTGACATCAACCTCATACATAAAAGGTTTCTTCTCATGGTTGATGCTTCTGCTTTAAAGAAAGTGTTAACAAAAGACACCAAAAAGCCCGAAGAATCCAAGTTTTCCAGATGGAAAGCTTTATTTGCAAATTTTGATTTTGATGTTGAGCATATAAAGGGAGAAAGAAATTGTCTACCATGTTTTTTGAGTAGGGAGTATCTGAAAAAAGAAAATCATCTAATGGTTATTGTCACTAAATGGGACCCTAAAACACATCAATAAGAACTTATAAATATCCCAGACAACACCTCATGGCCAATATATGTTGAAAAATGGAAACCCACATGGCAATTAAGAAACAACAAAGTTATGGATGCAAATCTAGAGCCTCATCGGGACTTATAACACCTTGTACCAGAAAGAAAGATTAACCCTAAGTCCAGCACTTGGATACATGATATGGTGTATAATAATTCAATGATGTATTTTGATCCTGTAGACGAAGCATTAAGGAAAAGTTTTCATGATATCAGTCTGATATGGAATGAGGGAAGCAATAGAAAAACATTTCATAAATATTATACTATCAATAGAACTAGATATCTTGAACATCCTTCAAGAATAATGTGGCCACAAAAGGATCCAAGCCTTGTATTTCCTAACACAGTCTACAATTTCCAAGGCTATAAAGATCTCTGGTGGGATCTCTTATGCATCGAAGAAATATCAGAAATACATTATAAATTATTAAAATTTGTACCTGTCTTCGTTACACAGTTACTGTTACAACCAACTTGGTTATAGGAATGGTGGAGATGGTATGGGACAAATAAGGCTTCTATGCATCCAAGGTACTTTGAAAGAGACTTTCAAAGTGATTCCCAACACTGCATGGAGTGTTTTCATCTTCCCTGTAAGACTATTGCAGATCTAATTTTTTTTAACTGATGATCACATATTAGGCTACTTCATGAGAGGACATCATCATTGGTTAGTCTTAACCAAAGTGAACCATTAGATTATCCTCGAGAAACTAATGATTGTCTGAAGGATTTATATAAAAGCATGGGAAACTAGTGGAGCTTACCATCATAATAATGGTTGATTCCCTGGTACAAATCCATTGGGAACATAATATAAAAGACTCCAAGTGTTCTAGCGAGCTTCTCTTGAAAAGCTCCCACAATGTACAGTAATGTCTTGTCACCTGAATTTGATAGTGACTAATTTTCGTGGGATTTTACGACAAAAATATCCACATTGTAAATATCTTTTTCGTAGAATTTGGAATAATCTCTAATTTGTAAAAATTCTAATTTTTCCAGATTTGGAGCACTTCTCTGATTGTTGGTGTGATTTGATCCACATCTTGGAATCTCAGTAAGATTGTCTTTTGGTGTGATTTGATCCATATCTCAGTATGTCAGTACAATTCTCTGATGTTTTTCCCCTTCACATCCTATAAAAAGAGAGAATTAAGGCTCATTGGGACATTTTCTTATATTTGAGATTCATCAAGATCATCTCATGTTTATTTGAAATTTCTAGTTCTAGGATGAAGGAGGTTAATGCTCCAATCATTGTATTTTGTGGGTCACCATTTTCATTGTGGATAACATCTCCAGCTTCGTCCTTAACAAATTCTTCTTCCATTTTTGCAAGTAATTTAGGGGAAGATTCTACTTCCCACCATCTTTCTAGGGTACCTGTAAATCACTGGATGAGAGTTTTGCAGGATTCAATTTCATATTTTCCTCTCATACACATAAGCTTATATTCACTGTACATATGATCAATCATTTGTCTGATTTGACCAACACTCAAGCCATCGATATTCCATTCTTTATAAGATCTAGAGTGAAAGGTATGATTTTATGGCATATTTCCCTTTCCATTGAGGTTGGGAGATAGCTATCTAGTGAATTGGCTACACAGAGGTTCATATATAGGCAAAAGATGTTGTCCTGAGGATCCTGGCTCTTCTTCTTTGGTCATGGTCCCTATAAAAAGAGAATTGGATTCACTAAAAGATTCTTTGGTGCTAATGTGTTGCTTTGGTTTTTCTTGAGGAAATAGAAATGGAAACCTTTCTATAGGTTTTGTGGCATGATGAATGGGTACATGGTGGTTAAACAACATGGAGGTAGGGATATCCTTATCTTTGGGAGATATTGCAAGTTGCTCAAATTTTTCAGATAGTTTACCCATAAGAGTCTAAATAGATTCAAACTCATAATCTGCTTTTCTCTCCATGCTTTCAATTTTTGTTGTTGATTCTCTGACAAAACCTTTTAATACATAAACTGAAAAGTTGACATCATTCAATGTTTTATTCACACTATGTACAACGACTGATAGTAAGTCAAAATATTCCTTTTGTTAAGAAGTTTTTACATATTCATCTCTAGCCCTTTAATTGTTGTATTTGTCCAGTTTATTTGTTCACTAGCCTTCGAGATCCTTCCATCTTTTCCTAGGGCTAAATCATCTTTTAATACTAAAGGAATGGCTTTGGCTAAGTTGCTAGCTTCTCCTAGCATGGTTCCCTTGTATGGAGGGAATGTGGTATTTGTTTCTAACTTTCTTCCATAACATGTTGTCCAGAAATGCTTCTGTGCATATAAAGTTTCTGCATCTACCATATGTAGTTTTGGTTGTTCCTTTAATTTCTTCCAGACATAAAAATAAATCCATGAGTTTGTTTCTTCCATATACTTTTTCCATTCCAGAGAAAGAGCATATTTTACCTCACAGATGTGCTGAGACTAAATTCTTTGGATATAGGATGTGTATAGAGATCCCAATTTAGCATGTCCTTCATCAAGTCTCTGTTAATCTTATGCTTGGGACACCCATCCTTGAGGGAGAAGAATTTGTACATTTATGGGATTGATGGCTTTTTGTAGTCTGGTGGAATAGGATTTTGAAATATTGAAGATGGAATGAGACTGTCTAGTCTTTCAAGATATCCCAAGCCATATTTTGGCATCCCAAATGGTATCATCTTGCTAAAAATTTCGGTGAGACGGGGGTCTCCATTCTCTAGAGTGGGTAATTCATGAATCATTAAGACAATGTCATGAGGAAATGGAATTTCAGATCATTTTTTATTTGGACATGAATTTGTAGTAACAGTAGAAGGGGCCTCTCCAGTCCTAGGATTATGATTTTTGTGGAGAACAAGATCTGCGAGAGATTATAAGCAAACTACTGTTTGGCAGACAGGACATTTTACTTCGAGAGTGGAAAAAGGTAATAACTGAGCGAGTTCAAATAAATCAACATGTGAGCAGCTTACAAATGGAATATTTACAGATGTGGAAGTAGATGGTTAACATGAAATATGGTCTGAGTTTATATGGTATTTTGTGGCTTGACAGGCTTCTTGTATTCTTTTGTAATCGAAAGTAGATCTTCTAGGTAAGGACAAAGTAGCTTTAGTTGGTGCTTCTTGTATCTGAGTAGTCGTGATACTTTGAACTTTTGGCGACTGAGGTAGATATACTCCCCAGTTTTCAGGAAATTTGAGATCTTCCCATTTGATGGTCTAATGCTCAATTTTTTAATTGTGAGCATCAGAGATTACCAGGGTGATGTATTTTGACTCTTGACTGGGTGTATGCAGAATGGATGGATATAATGTGTTGGTGTGCCTAAAACACCCTCTAGTGTGAATTGTAATGTTTTTCCTTTTCTTTTCATATCAAAACCACTAGTTGTGATTTGCAATTGGAGGATGTCCTTAATGTGTTCATCATACACATATAGTGAGAAATTTGGGTGGCAATCAAACCATACAGGACCATTTGATAAAAGAGCCATGATACCACCAATTAATGAATCAATATATTTGTTATGCGTGAGATCTCTGATAGTAGCCAACACATATGTATTAAGCCCTTTGTGGGTTAAAGAATTTATGGCCACTCGGATATAGCCAAGATGTAGATAAGAAGTACCATGTCTTCGAGCTTCTTCTTGAAGCTTTTTAGGATCTAAAAGGAAAATTCCCCCCATAGTATAATATTTATGAAATGTTTTAGTTCTATTGCTTCCCTCATTCCATATCAGATTAATATCATGAAAACTCCCTTAATTCTTCATCTGCAAGATCAGAATACATCATTGAATTCTTATACACCATATCATGTATCTAAGTGCTGGTCTTAGGGTAAATATTTCTTTCTGGTACAAGCTGTTGTAAGTCCTCGATGAGGTTGTAGATTTGCATCAATAACTTTGGGGTTTCTTAATTGCCATGTGGGTTTCCATTTTTCAGCATAGATTGGCCATGAGGTGTTGTCTAGGATATTTCTAAGTTATTCTTGTTTCATTTTAGGGTCCCATTCAGTGGCAATAACCATTAGATGATTTTGCTTTTTCAGATACTCCCTACTAAAAAAATATCATAGACAATTTCTTTCTCCCTTTATATGCTCGACATCAAAATCAAAATTTGCAAACAAAGCTTGCCATCTAGAAAACTTGGATTCTCCAAGATTTTTGATGTCTTTTATTAACACTTTCTTGAAAGCAGAAACATTTGTCATGAGAAGAAACCTTTTATGTATGAGGTTGATGTCAAATTTGTCTATACAATTCCATGCATCTTTTACATCTTTTTCAATTGTAGAATAGTTTTGTTTTGCTTGGTTCCATGTGCTTGAAGCAAACTGTATAACTTGTTCTTCTCCTTTTTTAGTTTGCTTGAGAATATCTCCCCATCCAATGTTGCTGGCATCACTTTCTACAATTTTTGGCAAACCCTCATATGCAAGGTAGAGAATAGGTAAAGTTTTTACCTTAGATTTTATTTTTCTGATGGCATTCGTATGTTCTGAAGTCCAAGGTGCTAGATTTTTTTTCAATATTTGATTTAACAACTTTCTGTCATGGGTGCATCCTTCATAGAAATTGATAAGGTAGTTCAAACAGCCTAGGAATCTCTACAATGTTTTTTATCTGTGATCATATCTGGAAATTTATTAGCACATTCAAGTGCATGCTTTTGTAATGTGATTTGGCCATCCTCAATAGTATGTCCCAAGAATTTGATCTTTGTCTGGAACAATTCCATTTTCTTCGTTCTTAGTACGAGCCCACTTCTCTTGACTACCTGTGTAAAAATCTGTATATGTTTGAAATTTTCTTCTACAGATTTAGAGAAGATTAACATGTCATCAATATATACAATGAGCCAATCAAGTATGGCTTGAAAACCTGGTCCATGACCTTTTGAAATTTGGATGGTGCATGTTTTAGGCCAAAGGGCATAACATTCCACTCATAATCACCAGCAGGAATGCTTAAGGCAGTTTTGAATCTATCTTCTTCTTTTAGCGCAACCTGCCAAAACCCAGATTCCATATCAAATTTGGAGAAAACTTTAGCTCCTGCTATTTGGCTTATTAGGCTCCCTTCGTGGGGAATAGGATATGTATCATTTGCTAGTACATAATTTAGAGGTTTGTGATTTATGACTAATCTAAGAACACCTCTAATTTGTTATGAGTGTTTATTTACATAAAACTCGTAGTAGTTCCAAGGATTGCTAGATTCTGTGATCAATCTTGTTTTAAGAGATCCGAGATTCCTTTTTGACACAAATTTCTGTATTTGTTGTTCATAGGTATGGCTCATCTCTTGCATGATTTTCCATCATATTCTTATTTGAATGGAAATGAAACTCTATGTTGCTTTCTATGCCAGAAAACATTTGGGTTTTTAGAACAACAATATTTTTCTAATTTCTCTCTGAGCTCTAAGAATTTTTGTTGTACCTTTGGGGACTGTAGCTGTTCTTCTATTCTGAGAGAGGATTTGAAGTCTTGTAATTCTCTGAATTTTCTTTCTATCATATTAACTTCTTGTATAGTTTGAACCATGGTGGATATTCTTGGTGTTGAAATAAAAGTGAATGTAATGTTTTGTAAGAAACCTTTGTTATTAGGGACAAATATAAAATAACCATCTTTTCTATCATGTAATCTGGCTGATCCATGTGGTTCAACAACAACAAGAAAAATATTGCTTAAAATATAGTCAATTGGAATATTTCTGACTACAAACTTGATTTTCATACAATATCTTGAAAAACAAAGAGTTGCACTAGAGACTTCATATTGAAAATCTTGTGTACCTACCCTAGTGACTTGCATATATTGAGTTGTCCAGTATTTGGATGGGATCACTTTTTTGTTTAAAACATTTATGTCTGCACTCGAATCTATTAATGTTTAGAGAGTGAAGTCTTCTCCTTGTATATTAACATTTAATAGTAAATGGTGCTGCTGATACTGAATGGTCATGATCTTCATATTGCCAAACCCTATGCCACTATTTTGCATATCTTCAAAAATCTCAACATTAGGATTTTTTGCTAGTTCTTGCCATTTTCCCTTTTCTATCTGAGAGATTTTTTCTTTGAGCTCAACTATTTCATTTTTTTAAATCATGAATCTCATGACTGAGTTCTCCTAGAGTAAAAGACCTTGGTTTTGTATGTTGTTGGTTTCTTTGAAAATATTTTGTGTTTTTCTTGACATAAGAAGCGTCAACAAACAGTGATTTAGAAATATTACCTCTTGAGGTATTAACAAGATCTCTGTGTATAATTTGTAAAAAAGTTTCTAGAAGTTTTTCTTTCATTTCTCCTTATGCAAGCATTTTGATGCCTGCCATAACTTTTGATTCATCATCATCAATAGTATGTGCCATACACACTTTCTCTTTGGCTGGTTCATTTTCTGTTTCTGTTTATGAGCTGGAGTCTGAGTCCGTTTCAGAAGGGTTACAGTTCCACTCATCAGTATTTGTGTAATTGCATTGTTGGACATTCACCCGTTCTTCACTATGTTCAGACTCAGATAAACTCGAATTAGATGATTTTGATGGACTGCAACATTTTTTCTTCGTCAGGTGTACTTCTTCCTTGAAGTGGATTCTAGGTCTTCTAAAGGCATATTCTTGTGTCTTTTTGCCTCTATTTTCTCTTGACTCTCTTCCTTGAGGACATCTGTTTGTAGTATCTCTCGTTTGTCCACATAACTAACATGTAATCATATTTTTTCTTTGAGACTTAAGATGGATATAGCTAGGCTCATAGTAGTGTGTTCTGTGCACTATTTTATAAGATCCTTTCTTGTGCCTATTTGACTTATCAGGATGATTTTTAGCTGACTGTTTATGACCTTTCTTCTGGGATTTTCTGTGTTTTCTTATTTGCACAATTGGATCATCAATAATCAATCCATATTTACTGCAGATGGATTTGTTATCAAGTAGTCTTGACAGCTTTGGTAAGGACTTATTGACTTTCATGTTGGTGCAAAGTCCTACTAAGGATTTTGTTATGTTGCAATTGTTGTGTTGTGTTATATTCTTTCCACGTAGTTAACAGGGGGTTTGAAGGGCACCCGTAACCCCACTTTATGGGGTCCGGGACAGTGCCCTAGAAAATTTTGGTTTTGGACCTTATGTTAGGTTGGGAAGACCCACCTATGGTTTTGTGCATGATTTTCGCACATGTTTTTTGGACGCAATGGTTTTCAGTCCATGGTATTGGACGCGATGGTTTTTGATCCATGGTATTGGATGTTTCAGCATGTATAAATATGTATTGTAACATTTAAAGGAACATAATGAAAAATCAAGCTGGTAGTCCCGGTTTTGGGATCCAGGGGAAAATCTCTATGTATATGTGTTTTATGTGTTATGATCTCACATTGTTTATATTCTGTGTTTTAGAATTCGTATGCAGATAATTTCTGTACGGGGTTAAAACCTACGTTTGGTATCAGAGCTATTTTGGCTTCAAGGGGATGCCTTTGTTGCAGAGGGGTTTCGCTCGGGCCTATGGTAGACCCTGTTCAGTGGGAGATCTGCGAGATCTATTTTGGTGGTGAAAGAAGATGGCAAGCAGTGGAAAGATAGAGATCGAGAAATTTAATGGTCAGAGTTTTGAGTTGTGGAAACTCAAGATGGAGGATCTGTTGGTGGATAAAGACCAGTGGATCGCAGTAGATCCAGGTACTAAACCAACTGGAGTGTCTGATGAAGAATGGAAGAAGTTGGATTGAAAGGAAAAGAGAACAATACAATTGTGTGTCTCAGATTCAGTATTGTTGAATGTATTAGGGGAAGCTACGACGAAGGCTTTGTGGGAACAAGTTAGGGACTTTGTACCAATCTAAGTCTCCGGTGAATAAACTGTTCTTGTGGAAAAATCTGTATAACTTGAGGATGAAAGATGGAGACTCGGTGATAGAGCACCTGAACGCATTTAATACTGTGGTAAGTCAGTTAGCATTTGTTGATATTAAAATTTCAGATGAAGATAAGTGTGCATCGTTTGTTGTGTTCTCTACCAGATTCATGGGATAGTCTGGTTATTGCAATAGGTAGCAATGCAACTGCCTTGCATTTTGATGAAATAGTCTCATCCTTGCTGACGGCGGAGATGAGACAGAAAAATATGGAGAACCAAAATAATGATGCCTTGTCTATATGAGGGAAGACCCAGAACAGAAACAAAAATAAGTCATCGAGTGGGAGATCTAAGTCTAAAGGGAGATCTAAATCTCCAGGAAAACCCGTCAAGGTGGTGTGGTGGAAATGTGGAAAGGAAGGGCACTACAAAAGAGACTGTAAATCTAAAGCTCCTGACAAAGGAAAGGAATCTGATGAGGCTCCTTTTGCAGAGGAAAAAACCACCTCAGATAAAGGTGGGCATGTGTACTTGGCTTCTTCAAGTACACATGTAGATCATGAGGCATGGTTGATTGACTCAGGTGCATCCTTTCACTTCACTCCCCATGGAGAGTGGTTCTGCGAGTATGAGAAATACGATGGTGGTGATGTCTTCTTAGGAGATTATAGGAAGGCTAGAATCATTGGTCGCGGAAAAGTAAAGTTGAAGTTGCAAGGTGGAAGGGTTAGAACGCTTCCAGGTGTTCTACATATTCCTGCATTAGCCAGAAATCTGATTTCTGTTAGCAAGCTGGATGATGCAGGTGTAAAAACAGTGTTTGAGAAGGATACCTCCAAGATGGGTTGGGGAGCACTGGTATTGATGCGAGGAGTTCGGATTGGAACTCTATACAAGCTGCAAGATAGCATTGTTATTGATGGGTGCAATAGTTCTATGGTTCCTAAAAGTGGAACATAAAATCTAGTGGTCTCTGGAGAGAAGACCATGCTGTGGCATCAAAGGCTTCGACATATTGGAGAAAAGGGCCTTCGGATACTTCATGGTAAAGTTATGATAGAAGGTATGAGTAATAGCTCTCTGGATTTTGATTTCTGTGAAAATTGTGTATATGGGAAGCAGAATCAGGTGAGTTTCCCCTCTGGTAGTAAGAGGGAGAAATAGATATTAGAACTTGTGCACAGTGATGTGTTTGGACCTGTGAAGGTTCCATCACTAGGTAAGTCTGTGTACTATGTATTATTTATAGATGACTTCTCAAGGAATACATTGATATATTTCCTTAAGAAGAAATATGAAGTCTTTGACAGGTTTAAAGAATTTAAGGCTCTAGTGGAAAACCAGGCAGAGAAGAAGATAAAGGTGTCAAGGACAGATAACGGTGGAGAGTTTTGTAGTAAATAATTTGAAGAATTCTGTAAGAAGTGTTATATAGCATGGCAGAAGACTACTCCATATACACCTCAACAAAATGGACTTGTAGAAAGAATGAATAATACATTGATGGAAAGGGCAAGAAGCATGCTTAGTGGTGCCGAGTTAGGATAGGAATTCTGAGCAGAGACGGTGGACACTGCATGTTACCTGGTCAATAGGTCACCTTCATCAAAATTGGAGGATAAGACTCCACAAGAGGTATGGACTGGTAAGAAACCCTCTTTTTCACATCTGAGGGTATTTGGATGTGATGCATATGTAAATGTTCCAAAGGAGAAATGAACCAAGTTGGATAGTAAATTTGAAAAGTGCATCTTTATTGGGTATAAGGATGGTTTAAAGGGTTATAAGCTTTGGAACCCAGTCACATGGAAGGTTGTGTATAGCCGAGATGTGGTGTTTGGAGATGCAAAAAATGTTATTAAACATGAAGTCCAATGAAAGGAACCTGAGAGTATAGAGTTTGAGCTAAAGGAGGAAGAATCAGACTCTATATCAGAGGAGGAACTAGAAGATGAAGAGCCACAAACTCTGGCCGTGAGAAGATCAGTTCGAGAAAGAAGGCAGCCTGAAAGGTATAGTCCATCTACTTTTTGTTAAAATTTTTCTTTATCTATTACTGGAAATGATCCCAGAACTGTGAAGGAAGCAGTAGATTTAGAGGATGGAAAACTCTGGAAAGAGGCCATGGTTGATGAAATGACATCTTTGCACAAAAATGAGGCTTGGGATCTGGTGGAGTTGTCGGCTGGAAGGAAACCCATTGGCAGCAAATGGGTGTTCAAGAAGAAGACAAGTGCAGAAGGGAAGGTGGAGAAATACAAAGCTCGGTTGGTAGAAAAAGGTTATT
>APFE031301238.1:211096-226992 GCA_000404065.3 Pinus taeda
ATTGATTTTGGTGATATTTTTTCTCTTGTTGCCAAGGTAACTTCTATTAGATTACTTTTATCTATTGTTGCTGCTTTTGATTTTGAGGTAGAATAGATGGATGTGAAGATAATATTTTTTCACGGGGATATGGAAGAGGAAATCTACATTAAACAACCTGAAGGCTTTGCAGCGAAGGGTAAGAAAGAACTTGTATTTAAGTTAAAGAAGTCTCTGTATGGGTTAAAACAGTCACCAAGGATGTGGTATCAGAAATTTGATACATTTATACGGGGACTTGGCTTCACCAGAAGCAAAGCATATCACTGTGTGTATTTTAAATTAATTGGTGATTGTGTTATTTATCTGGTCTTATATGTGGTTGATATGTTGTTGGTTGGAAATGACAAAGAAATTATCCAGGATTTGAAGACCCAATTGTTCTCCAAATTCGACATGAAAGATCTTGGTGCTGCAAACTATATTTTGGGCATGGAAATTAAAAGAGATTGGGCAAAGAGGAAGCACTGGTTAAACCAGAGGAAGTATGTCGAGACAATAATACATAGGTTTAATATGCAGGATAGTAAACTGGTGAAGGTTCCTATTCCTGTAGGTGTGAGGTTATCTGCTGAACAATGTCCCAAGACACAAGAAGAGGAAGAGGATATGTCCCGTGTTCCATATGCAAGTGCAGTCGATAGCCTGATGTATGGAATGGTCTGTACTAGACTAGACATTACACATGCAGTGGAAGTATTGAGAAGGTTTATGTCAAAACCAGGGAAGGAGCATTGGACAACAGTGAAGCGGGTTTTCAGGTATTTGCGTGGCACTAGTGATTATTGTCTGTGCTACCAAGGAAGACCAGGATTAGAAATACTGTTGGATATTCGTGGCTTTGTTGATGCAAATTGGGTTGGACATATGGATCAGAGAAGATCTACAAGTGGGTATGTGTTTAACCTATTTGGAGGTGCAGTCAGTGGGATGAGTAAGAAACAATCTATAGTGGCACTATCAACTATAGAGGCAGAATACATGGCAGCCACTCATGCAAGCAAGGAAGCAGTTTGGTTGCAGAGATTGTGTTCAAGTATGGGGTTAATACAGGAAGCTATAAGGATAGACTGTGACAACCAAAGTGCAATTTTCTTGGCAAAGAACCCTGCATATCATTCAAAGAGAAAGCACATTGATGTTTAGTATCACTTTGTGAGGGATATGATAGAAAACAAAAAGGTGTTGCTGGTAAAGGTGGACACTTTGAAGAATACTATAGATGCATTGACAAAATTTGTGAGCTTTGAGAAGTTCTCTTGGCGTAGAGAGACAATGGGCATTTTAGGGCTGGGAAAATGACTAAGCTCTCTTGTGGCCCCCTGTGGAAAGAAAACATCAAGTGGGAGAATGTTGGGTTGTGTTATATTCTTTCCACGTAGTTAACAGGGGGTTTGAAGGGCATCTGTAACCCCACTTTATGCCCCAGAAAATTTTGGCTTTGGACCCTATGTTAGGTTGGGCGGACCCACCTATGGTTTTGTGCATGATTTTCGCATATGTTTTTTGGACGCGATGGTTTTCGGTCCATGGTATTGGACGTGATAGTTTTCGGTCCATGGTATTGTATGGTTCAACATATATAAATACGTATTGTAACATTGAAATGAACATAATGAAAAATCAAGTTGGTAGTCCCAGTTTTGGGATCCAGGGGAAAATCTCTATGTATATGTGTTTTATGTGTTATGATCTCACATTGTTTATTTTTTGTGTTTTAGAATTCGTATGCAGGTAATTTCTATATGGGGTTAAAACCTACAACAATATATCTCTCCCCATGTATAGTTTTCAAAAGAATTTTGGAACACTTCTTGTTTCTGGTTATATTCAACAAATTTGGAGAGTAATTTGCTAAATATACCTGTCTCCACAAGTTATTCTGACTTTCTTTTACTTCATAAATTCTTTATGTCCAATCTTTGTGAAAATCTTCATATTGAGACATTTTCTTACACTTTCTTACACTTGAGATTCATCAAGATCATCTCATGTTTATTTGCAATTGCATTAAGTTGAAATTATATGATAGTTTAGTGCATATGTCATAAGCATTATGTGAAACATATAACTAAACTGTAATAAAGATTTCAACTTACATATATACCGAGTCTGACTATCATTAAATATCGAGTGTATTTTGAGTTGAGAAATTATGTTGACACGAGGAATTTTGCTTCGCAATAAATAATCCAACTAAACTTCATTTACATTTAATATAATTGCATCGAATATGACATATCAAAGTGACATGAGAAACAGACAAGTTGATCACTTTTAGGAACTAGGTATTTTGATTAGAAACTAGGTGTTTTGATATCCATCAATAGTTACTAGTGATTTAATTTATATAATTGTGCTAGTCATAATATAGTTGTTAATTTAATAGGAAAACCATTGTTATTAGAAATTGTTCATAAATATTAATTAACTTGTCCTTACTATTTAATTTAAAAATTAATTTAATACTAAATCACAAATTATAGATCATCCCAACTCCATTTTGCTCTGCAAGAAAGAAATCTTGTTTAAAACGGTACACCATTTGAGAGATAACATTACTGCCACAAACACAATCGCATTCAACCCTATATCAATCATGTACAATTCCTATGAACTTTGTAGGTGACAATTGGATGTGCAAAACAACTTTCTTGGATTTCACATCTCATTGAGTTGAAAATAAGTTTCTCCATATCAATTTGAACCAAACACTGCCAAAGAAATGAAGTTATAAAGCTTCATCACAACCAATGAGGAAGGGCGCTCATCAAAAAGCAACTTTTTAGCACAACATTTTCACTTTCATTTCTGTTTTTTTACGAAGGCTTTAATTGATCATCTCACATCTTGCCAGTAATTCATACTCCAATTAGCTAGTACTTGCCACTTAGTTTAAATATAGCTAATTGGAGTATGAATTGTTGACAATGTGTGAGATGATCAATTAAAGTCTTCATAAAAAAATATAAATGAAAGTGAAAATATTGTGCTAAAATGTTTCTTTTTGGTGAGCATCCTACCTTATTGGTTGTAATGAAGCTTTATAACTTTATTTTTTTTGGCAGCATTTGGCTCAAATTAATGTGGAGAATTTTAGTTGCAACTCAATAACATTTCAATTCCAGGAAACTTGTTTCACACAACTAATTGTCTCCTACAAAGTTCATGGGATATATTTGATATAGAGTTGAATGCAATTGTGTTTGTGGTAGTGAAGACATGGGGATATGAAACAAAAATTTTATTGTTATAACTCAAATGATGTCTCTTTTTTTTGCATAGCAAAACTGAGTTGAGATGATCTATAATTTATGATTTAGTATTAAATTAATATTTAAATTAAATTGTAAAGACAGGTTAATTAATATTTATGAATAAATAATGTTTTTTTGGGTTAAATTTGAGTTTACATATATGCTATTTATGTTGTATGTCATGATTAATCCTCGTTTATAGTTAATAAGAACATGTATTAAATTATTAAAGATGAAAGTTGAAGTAATGAAATAAATGGATTTTAAAATAATTTATATCAAATTTTAAATTTAAACTTTAGGATATGAAAATAATAATAAAGTTTAAAAGAAAGTGATTATCTAAATGAAATTTAATGATGTTTTAGGGATGCATTTTGTACCTTCATTATATATATATATATAAATATATATATATATATATATATATATATATATATATATAATTTTTTGATACTTTGAAATAAACAATAAATATGTGAAAGAGGAAAGGTTATTAATATGTTCGACAAAAGAGTACAGAAAATTAGCATCTCTTAGATATATTAAGAATGTTGATTACATGCTATCTATAAAAAATTAAATGTAAAAAAAAGATATATTTATTTATCACTAATTAAAAGGTAATATCTAAATTTTACAAATAAGAATGCAAAGAGATTGATATCTAAGATCTAATAGGTTTAGAGAGTATGATTTTGTTTATTAAATTTTATTAAATAAAATCTCACATCTATATGATAAAATTAATAATGTTTATGGAAATAGTTAATAATTCTTAAATTAAACCTATTAAAATAAATCTATCTATCTATCTATATTTATATATATATAATAATAAACATTAAAAAAATAATTTATTTGTTTGATTATTAATAAAAAATCACTAAACAAAAAAAACACAAAATATATATAATATATATATATATATATATAATATATATATATAATATATATAATGATAGACTATTATACCTACCTAAGGTGTGGTATTAGGCAATCAAGTTTTCTCTCTCTCTACTCTATATTAGTTTTTGTTGACCAAAAATTCATGTTGCTTATCCATAGTTTAACATTAGGAATTCAATTTTTGTTTATTTTTTATTATTATTAAAATTTATTTATTTGTAAAGTGATTGGTTGATTTAGTAACTTCCATTTATGTTAGTTACTAATTTTTCATTTTAATATTATTTCGTTTTTATTTAACTTCTTATTTATTTTATTTTCTTTTTTTCTAATATTTCCATTTTTATAACTTATAATTTTTTCTATATTTTCAATTTAAGGTGACTTATTATTATTATAAAAACATATTTTAATAAAGTTAATATAAAAAGAGATATATATATATATATATATATATATATATATTATATTATTATATATATATATATATATTAATAAAAAATAAAACACACACACACACACACACAGACACAGACACATATATAGATATCTATATATTAAAGTGTATATAGGTTAATATAAACAATACTCCCCGGATGCGGGTGCAAGTTTGGCATAACGGTATGGGGGCGGGCTTCCCACTGGGCAAGTGGCAACCCAGACCCGCCACATATCACCAGCATTTAATTTGCGGAGTTAATACACCCTCTCGATTCTTCCTCCGCGGCATTCGAACTATTATGTCCTCCCCTCCTCGCGTTAAGTCTGCATTTCCGCCCTCTGGGAAACTCATGACGAGTTTTGGTTCGCACATGGCAAGCCGCCGGTCTCTTCCTTATAATCACAGCGACTGCAGCGAGGTAATGTATTGTTTATGGCTTGTCTGGGTTTACTACTGGTCTGGTAGCTCTGTGTTGTGGCAGGTTCCGAGAGACAGGAGCGGCGACGCAGCAAACCAGCTCCCTGCTCTTCCCTTCCCTCTCCCTGTGCTCAATTACAGTCGCTGGTGGCCTGCGTTCAAGCCTCGGCCTGCTTTCTTACCTAGGTCTTCCGTCATTCCATGGTCTGCGCGTTGGTTTGTGCAGTACGGCTGTAGCAGTCCCCTCCTGCATCCTCAAGCGCCTTTTGCTGCCAATTCCTGTGCCCTCTGGCCCTCTGTGGCAATTTCCTGTGCCCTCCGGCCTTCCCGTGCCACAACGCCTCCACTGCATTATCCCCATTCCTTTCTGCTTCACTCCTGCCTCCTCTGCGTCCACCCCGGTCTGCAATGCCGAAGGAAAGGCTACGAGCTAGTTGCCGACGTGGTGGGTCTCGGGGAGGGGCGAGAGGTCGGGCCTCTGTCCCTCGTTCCTCTGACTCGCTGTCGGACGATGCCAACAGTGCTCGTCGCCGACGCGGAAGAAGACCAGGGCAAGCCCAAGCCCCGACTTCCCATCACAGCTTCCATCCCTCCTCCCGCTTCAGTTTTCCCTGTCTTCTGGATTCCGACACATACTATGTGTCAATTAAGATTGAAAAGTGTGAGCATGAGGCTCAGGGACCAGCAGCAGCGGATCTCAGGCCTCCGGCTCCACTTCTGGAACAGCCTCCCTTTTCACCTGCACAGAGGGTAGGACCTACAATTCTGCCTCCAGCTACAGAACAGGGGTAGCACCACGCGGCAAAAGCATCAGCTGAAGCAGTGGCGGATCCGAGTGCACCTGCAGAAGATGACGCGCCTCACACCGATTCAAGCGAGCCGGATCCATATGCTTGCCGAGTGGTGGAAGAGGTGCCATCAACCTCTGTGGATGACTGAACCGGTTCTCTGGGTTAACGGGCTACGGGTATGGCAATGTATTTTGTTGTTTTGTCGGGTAATCATATGCCTCTTCTTCAGTATTCTTTCGATATGTAAGGTTGGTGCGCTGTCTACAGCGGCACAACCACAGTTCTTATGCTATGCTTATTCCTGCAGTGTCAATGGCGGAATCTAGTGTCCAGGTCTATGTTTTTGAGTCAGTCTGGGGTTCTGGGTCATGGTTAAGAGTTTGTATGTCAGAAAATATTTGGGTTTCAGGTCTTTCCTCCTCTCTGTCAGAATTTTGTAATAGCAGGCAAGTCTCCCAATCTTGGGGAAGGACAAATGTCTGGCTGGTCATGGTTAACACTGCTACAAAATCCATCTCTGTAGGATGGTGCTATCCGAGGTCCGCCTCGTTGTAAATTTTTGAATTTTTGTACCATAATAGAATTAGTTTAATTTACAAAAAAAAAATATAAACAATACTGGTTAATCATATTTCTTAATTTTTCATGATCACATTTAACAATACAATATTTTATTAGTTGTTTTATTTTTGGGTTTATTATTTTTTAGTTTAATTATCTTTAAACTGATCAACATGTATCCTCTCAAATATAATGGTAACTCAGCTCAAACCAATCCTCCCAACCTTAATCTCCCAAGAGAAAACTAGTTTTGTTAAAGGTCAACAAATTGTGGATGGTATAGTTATTGCTCAAGAGCCAATCCATTCCCTTAAGAATCTCAAAGCCAAAGGAATGATGATCAAGCTAGACTTGTCAAAAGCATATGATTGTTTAAGTTGGACCTACCTTCAAAGTATTTTGGAAGCCTTTGGCTTTGACCCTTGATGGATAAATTGGATCTCTTCTTTCATATCGCCCCTTGTGTTCTCTATCATACTAAATGGAGCACCATCTAAGGCTTTCAACGTAACAAGAGGGCTAAGACAAGGAGACCTGATCTCCCCTTTTTTATTCATTCTAGCAGCTGAAGGTCTAGGAAGATATGTCAAAGCCAAAGTTGAAGAAGGACAATTTAAAGGCTTGCACATGTGGGGAAACGATCTTCCTTTAACACAAAAACAGTTTGTTAATGACATTATGATGTTATGTCATGCTACTCTCAAGGAAGCAAGGTCCCTCTTGGCCATATTGCAAGATTTTATGAATTCCTGAGGAACAAAGATCAATAAAGATAAGTCTGATATCTTTTTCTTTAACGCAACTGCTCAATCTCAAGCCTTCCTAGCAAGAGTAATGGGCTTTCGAATAGAACCCCTACCATCGAAATACCTAGGGATTCCTTTAAGCCTTAACCCACTCAAAGTGGAAAATTGGAAGGTTCTCCTAGACAAGATTCAAGGTTGCCTTCAAAACTGGAACTTTTGAGCCCTTAACACAGCTAGTAGAGCCATCCTTCTAAAGGCAGTGCTACAATCAATTCCTATCTACCATCTCTCAAGTCTAGCAGTGCCCAAAACTGTATACACTGACATGACAAATATCTTTAATAAATTCTTGTGGCAAGGGCCACAAGCAGCAAAGAAATGGGATCTTCTTTCCTGGAACTGGCTAATGAAGCCAAGAAAAGAAGGGGGTCTAGGCCTTCGAGACCCTTACACTCTGAACTAGGTTATGGGGGGCAAGCTATGGTGGAGATGGATACAGGGAGGTAATTACTTATGGAAAGAAATCTGAGGAAGAAAATATGGAATGCCTAGGACAATTGAAGGAAGACTGAGAACTCAGGAAAATACAAAGGGATTGACTATATGGAACCTAGTAGCAAAAAATATAGAATTGATAAGAAACCACAACTTCTGGGAGATGAGAGGAAGGGATAAGGCTCGGTTATGGAAATATGCCTGGAAGCAGAGGGAAAAACTATTCAATAGCCATGACCTAGCAGAAATATTCTTAAACACAAACCAAGTAGCAAACCGGACGGTGAATAAGTTCCGGGAAGCAAAAGCAGGATTAATATGGAGAAAATGGAAGAGGAGATAACACTAGCCAAAACCACCAGGCCCTCTCCAATGGGAAACCTATGATAAAGAGGTTGAATCCAAAGAATAACAATAACAAAAGGAACAAATATTATAAGGTGGGGATATAGAATCAAAGGAATGTTTATTATACAAGAAGGATACTACCTGAAAGCAGAACACCAACAACAACAAGGGATACCCATATGGGAATGAATATGGAAGGATCAACTATGACTGGAAGTAGATTTTTTCCTATGGGTGGTCCTCCATGGCCATGCCCTAACATGGGTCCAACTTCAAAAAAGAGGGATGCATGGGCCATTGGTTTGTTGCACATGCGAAGGACAAATGGAAATGATGGAACATCTACTGAACTCTTGTAAATATAGAAACGTCCTATGGAAAAATCATGAAATTCTCTTCGGACACTCGAATAGAGATTACTCAAGCACAAAAACAACAATGGAAAATTGGAGGAATAAAATCTACCAGAGCCCCATCCTTAACTGAGCCTGGAACATCTCCTTAGGATTTCTCCTATGGGCGATGTGGAAAGAGAGAAATCAGAAAATATTCAAAGATGAAAAAAAGACAACTATAGAGGTATGGAAGCTTATAATATAGAACATCCGTGAAACTAATTTGGCTAAGAAATGGTACCCAGAAGACTGGTGAACAACACTCGAGGAGAGCTAAATAATGGCAATAATCAATCTGAATCCGCAAATGTTGATGCCCGACTCCTGGAAGTTGAAACCTATACCCCTGTAATCCATATCATACTTTAATTTCCCTCCTGAGGATTTCATAAAACTAAACTTTGATGGAGCTGCCAAAGGAAACCCGGGAGAAGCAAGAGTTGGAGGAGTATTCAGATATCACCATGGCCAAACAATCTGGTTGTTTACAATGGACTGTGGAATAGTGAGCCACAATGAAGCATAATTTAACGTACTCAAACATGGACTAGAAATCACTCGAAGGGAAAGATTTTAGAAGTTGGTGGTGGAAGGGGATTCAACATTGGTGATTGACACAGTGAAAAAACTCTAATAGGGAACCCAATGGGAAAATATAAGCAAGAGTTGGAGAACAACTAGATTAGTCCAGGAAATAGGAATCCTGGTAGAAGGGATAAAATACCTCATTCTGACACATGTCTGCCGATCAGGGAATGTGGTAGTTGATTTCTTAGCAAACTGGGGATGTGGCAAACTAGGAAGCAACCTGGACACTCCTGCGAACGAGATAAATCAAACAGAAGGGATGAAAATTCTTAGGGAGATCTAGGGAAAAGACAGGGAAGGAGGAAAAGACCCCAATCAGGGTGTGAAGGGACCCTGGATCTAGACGAAAATCAATTATGATAGAAGGACTAATGAGGAGGGTACATGGGCAGCCCATCCCAAGACCCCACATGAAGGAGGCAGGAGGGGCTAGGAAAAGGAGGCAAGTGGAGGATGCCTTGGGAAAATAGATAGGTAGGTCGGTGAACATTCAGGAAAAAAAGTTTGTGAGAGAGCTGGGTGAATGCATGTGAACTGTGTGTGAACTGTGAGAGGAGAACGAGAGCCAGGCATTGTGGGTGGTAATTGAGAGGAGAACATGACCGATAGGAGAAGGGGTTATTGCTGGCAATTGGATTCTGCCTGCATCGACCTGGAACAAAACTAGTATGTAAACCAAGCCTCCCTAAGTCTAGATTTGGCAACAATGTCGCAAAATTGGAGGAGAGTCTAGCATAAAAGGAGGGTGGTGTTGAAAGTAGTTGGAAAATTATGGTCTTGTATTAAGATGTTGATGTCTAGTTTCTTAATTGCTCTAAGAAATGAAAAAATACGAGAATTTTGGTTCAATTGTCTGTTTTTAATGTCTGGATATGAATTGATTGCATTTCATGGAAGGCAGGAGGGGGGGAGGGATTTATGGATGGTTTGGAGGGTCTCTCGAACCTGAGGGAAAGAAATTGATAACTGCCATAGTGAAACTCAACAACCTGGGATTGAGAAGAGGCTATGGCTCCTCTGATAGCTTGCGGGGGTCTAACAATTTCCAGAAATAGTGGGGGGTGCGAGGGGGGTATGGGAAATGGAAGACATTCCCTGCTTGGCTAGTCTGGCTAATGGGGGCTGCCAAATCCCAAGGAGAAGGAAAGATATTGAGTGGAATAGGAATAGGGGGAACTAGACCAGTTGGTCTCTGAATGAACAGGGGGGAATCCATTCTTAATAACGTTGAGTTGAGATGGACTACAAGGGCAGGCCAGAACTCAAAATGATAAGAGGGAGGGGTCGGTGCATCTCAAGTCTAGAGGGTCTACCCTAGTGGTGAAAACAAAGCCAAAACCCTCCCTTCTTGATGTTGGTACCCCAAATATTTGCCTACCAGTTCCCAGGAGGAGAGATGGACCATTCCAAGGATCTCAATTGGAGGTCTCCAGGGGGGCTTTGAGCAGAGGAGAGAGGCATTACCCCTACTGTTGCTGAGAATTGGGGGCATCTAGGTTTTTGAGAAGCAAACTTGCAGTGGGTATGCTATAAAGAAGAACTACAAGGAATGACAAAAGGCTGTGACTGAAATCTAAATTGGTTTTAATGTATGCACTTATGTTAACATTATAGGTTTAATTAACTCCTATAACATTCAATCTTTTGTGCTCCAACACCAGGAACAGGTAAGAACGTGAGAGGGGTGGGGATTGAAGGAATTGTCAACGGAAAAGATAGTGAAAGCAGAAGTGGGACAGGGAAGAAAAGGGAGCCGACGAGCAAGCAAATAGGTAGAAGATAAGATGAAGGGTCTGGTGGCTTCAATGAGAAAAACCTAGTGCAAAAAGGGAAGAAAAACGGGCGAGGAAAGTATGCCGAACTTAATGCATGCTTACCATGCAGGTACTCCAACACAGGTAAAATCAGTAATAACAACTTGGGAGGAAGAGTTAAATTCCAATGCGGCAAATGAAGAACTTCCAATGGAAGACTAGGAGCCATTGCTTATCGACCTGGGACATACTAGAGGTCATTAAACACTGTTCAGACACACTGTCCAACAGTACTGGGTCATGAAGAATTTGCTGGCCTGAGCAATAGCAACATACAGGGACATAGAAGAACCAAAGCAAGTTAGGCAGGAGGAAACAAGTTTAAAGGACATACAGAAGGACATCCAGGTTTTGAAAGTACAACAATATCACCAGAACATTTGTTTTGGGCGAATGAAAAATCAAATCCAAACCTTATTGCAGAATGAAGTGGCTGGGTCAAGTGCCAAGGACCCGACCCCTATCGAGTCATCTAAGGATTGATGCAGAGTAGTAGAAAGTAAATTTTTTTATTATGATGGACATCATTTACTTTACAAGTCAAAGAATTAAGCATATAATAGATACATTAGCAAACTTAGCATGGATTATAAGGATCAAACTGTTTAAATTTTGGACAACTTATGATGATGATCGATGGCCAACAAACCTGGTTTCCTTCAGGCAGGTTGAGGCCATTGGATATATTTTGTTACCTACTTATAGATAGTTAATAGACAAGGGAAGTACTACAAAGCTTACACAAAAAAAATGAGCAGCAGGTACTAGCTACTATGAGCAGGTAAAATTGAGCCCTTATTACATTTATAATACAAATCTAACATACTAAACATATTTTATATGATTTATACACTACCTAACATACACTTAATATGTATACTTCTCATAAAATTATCTTATAATATGTTTTCAGTTTGCAACCACACAAAACTCACATTTTGACTTACATTTATGTTTTGTCTATTTCCTCAAAGGTTACCTCTATTTGTGTGAATGTGAAAATATAAAATGTAGCTTTCATGATGGTGGGGACTTTGGAAAATGATAAATTTGAATGGTTAAAAGTTGATTTGGTTTATTTTCTTTTTCTATTAAATAATAATATAAATTATATTTATTAAAAATAAATATTTAATATTATTATTATTATTATTATTTTATTTTATTTAAATAATAAAATATTAAATTATATTTAATAAAATTAAATAATTAATTATTTATTATTATTATTATTTTATTTTTTTTACTTTGACGTTTTGGAAGTCGATTTTGATTAATGAGCTTTTTTTTTTAATTTAAATAATAGAATATTGAATTGGTATGACTTAAAAAATCAAAATCTTCAAAAATTAGAAAATTAATTGTAAGTGTATTACTTAAAGTTGATATAATTTATTTATTTCTTTTAATTTAAATAATGTAAGATTAAAAGTTAAAGATGAAGTTTAATTTAGTATGCAATAAATTTTTTTGGAATTAAATTTTCTAATGCAAATGCAAGGAAATAATGAATGTCCTTACTCTGCAACTCTTCCCACTAGGGTTTATGTTGGCTTTCTCTATTGCTTATCCCTCGCCCTTCCTCCTCCCCCTCAACCCTGATCACCTCATCTTTGGACCTCTGTCCAATGGCCTGCATGGGAGGAGGGATCATTGGTCCCTGCAACCACTCAGTCAACATGCATCAACACATTGGTTCAAAAACCCTAAAGTCCAAAGTTGTTGATGCTACGGAGTCATAAGCGGTTGACATCTCGCTCTTAGAAAAGTTAGATGCTCAAACCATGAAAGGAACCAACACCTGCATTGCTAAGTTTGCAAAGGTCCACAGATTGCGCATTCCCTCGGTTAGGCTCAACGCTAAAATTGAGCATATGCGGACTCACGTGCTCATATGAATTTTTTTTGGCTACCGACTTTACTTCATCAACCCAAGGTTCGTACAAACTTGGAGGTGACAGTGTTGTATACACGAATAGATGTAATTGGTCTACTCTTGTCACTATTGATATGGGGAAATAGACCACTAGGGTTTCTCAAACTAGCCTTCTATTGACTAGAAGAAGTCTGATTACCAACTCGAGAGGGGAAATTTACCCTAATTGAGAGAAAAGAAATGTTGTCTAATTTCAAGAGTGAAAGACTGAAAAAATGCTTTCAAAATAACATGAAATACTCTATCTACTTGTTAACATACCTTTATTGCAAAAGAACCCTACTTTAACCCTACTTTAACACATGTGATGTTTTAACTAATTTAAGCATGAAATTTTATCTAGAGAGTACAAACTGCTATGTGCATCAATACATATAAAATAACTCTTTTTTTTTTTAAAATATTTTTTCTTTATGTAAATGCTAATCTTTCCTTGTTCTTGGGCCGGCGAGGTAGGTGTGAGGTAGAGGGGTACAATGGTTTTGATGGCTTGGAGGTCAAATGGGGGCCTAATCCTGGATTTAGTGATGATTTTTCTCAATTCGGGCTCAAACCAGGTTGCTACAGGTTTTCCTACGGGATGTACTAGGTCTCCTACAGGATCCCCTGTTTTATTACAAGAACATGCCGAAAGCTTATGAAGTGGTCTAGAAGGTGGAATGGAGTTTGGGAAAGGTGAATAAGGGGGGAATAAGGCATTGAAGTGGTAGACACTACTTAGAACTCAAGAAAAAGCTTTAAGATGGTTGGATTTTCTCAATGGAAATGGAAAGTTTTCCTTATAAAACAAGAATTTGAATGGAGACCTTCGTGAATTTTGGCAATCATGGGTGGATAAGGCTTGGATGTGGCTAATGAGATGAGGTCTCCCTGTAATGTAGAAAATCATGCAACAACACGCATCATTATTTGCATTTATACATAAATTCATCTATAAACAAGAAGGGTTTATTCAATAAAAGAAAACATAGTTGTCACCATTTATTTGCTAAGTTCATGAAAGGTGCTTGAAACCAATACAAAATTGTAGTGAAATCAATACAAAACCTAAGAGAATAGAAATTCCAATTGCAACTTATCCTACGAAACTCAAAGATAATGACCTAATTATCAAGAAACCCTAAATTATGCTAAAAATCAAGAATTCTGCTTTTTTGGGCTGTATGGGAAGTCTTCCTCAAATCATGATCCCTGAAAGGGAGAAATGAGGTGTAAACCACTTGATGACAACATTTCTGGGATATCTTCTTGTCACTATGATGCTACTATTAGAATTATCCACAAATGGAAGCAAACTAATTAACCCTACCAATACTTGCAAATAAACAACACAAAAATCAGTTCAATAACTAACTATGATTATAATCTAAGCATACTTCTACAAAAAGATGAACCTTTGTTGCTAGGGTTGGGACTAACCCAAGATATTCATCCCTCTGAGTCAAATCATTGCTGGATCAAGGGAATGCTTCTCATTTTCATTAATATATAAAAAATACCAAAGAGTGCTTAGTTACAATGCTTCAACTCGAAAATGTTGCTAGCTATCTTGAACAAAAAATCTAAATCCTAATGAGGCTCTAGGTCTTTTTATTTAAACAACTGAAGTTATCAACAAATTCCTTAAATTTAGGGAGGCTTGGCTCCCAATCTTGAGATCAACTGGTCTTCAATTATCACTGGCTTGGCTTCCAATGATCTTCATGACTCAGCTGCTTGCAACTCTGAGCTGATGAGATTTGATTGAAGAATCTTCAAGTGAGTGAGGAGTTAAGGAGGGAGATCCTATCTCCTAGAATCCCTCTTGCTTGTCTCATTCAAGTTCTTACACTTTAATTAGCCAAAATTTGCTCCAAAACCTGCAATCAATTCAAATTATACCACTAGACATGACATCTCATCTTTACTCTTCTCATTAAGCAAAATATCATTAAAACAGGTAAATAATTATGAGAAAAGTTGATTTTAGTAAGCTAGAGGTGCATTACGGTCCATGTATTTTACCCATTGATGAGCCTCATCATCACCCCCCTACTGAAAATGTTGCTCATCCTCTAAGAAACTCAATCTATGTCCATGTCTTTCATTGCTTTGGTGGCCTCCCTAACATTCCAGGCTTCTTTTGTAGTCTCCTCCTCTTGTGGATAAAACCCTGCATTCTTATCTATCTCCTCCCACTACTTTCTTTCTTATTATTCCTTTCTCCCCTCTAACATTCCTAAAGGAAATGATGGACTTAGTTTCAATCCAATCCAATTGACTTTGAGTCTTTGTAATTCATGATTATACATTGGGGTTCTTGCTAGTGCATCCCTCATTCTGTCAGGAGAATGATATTCTCTGATCTTTAGGATGTAGGGTAAGGTGTTCCATCTCCTTTGGAAGGCTTGCTAGCTCTCATCCCCTAGAACCTCAGCATGTCTTCAAAATGAGTGACTTCTTGTTCTTGTATAGCAATGTATCTTGGTGCAAGTTTGGGATGATTGGCAATGAGGTTGTGGGTGTTGATGAAAGCCATTGAGTTAGGTTGTTCTGCTCTTATGAAAAGGGGTTTTTCTTCTTCTCTTGCTAATACCCTTTTTATTTATGTAGCTCTGGCTTCCTCATGACTCACCCAAGGTGCCAAGGCCATTAGTTGTAATTCCCTTAGCTTCGAATTGGGGTCCCACACATTTAAATATGTTAGAGCCAAATTGTGTAGGTAGAACTCAGATAAATTTTCTCTATCCTCTAGGGTGCTTTGGTCACAAAGGTCAATGAACAGCCTGTAGTCTTGGAAAGGCATAATTCCTCTTTGTGCTAGGGTTTTTTATCTAAAACTACAACCATTGTTCTTTGAAGTCTAAGGCATATGATTTTGATTAGAAACTTTTTGGCGAAATCACATAATTGATCATTTGTCGACGCGTTTCGAACCAACTAGTGTGGTTCATTGTCAGGACAAGTTGAAGATACAGACCCAGTTTAACGTGTTATATAGTCTAAGCAGAGACTCCAACGGCTAGAAAGACTAACGGCTAATTTTCAACCTAAGGACCCCAGTCAAACTTTCTTTAACTAAATTAATATTAATAATCTTTATAATTATTATTATATCTAAGGAGTCAAGTAATTTGGTTAAAAATAAACAGAACCGGGTCAGATATTAAATTTATCTA
>APFE031301248.1:8532-23499 GCA_000404065.3 Pinus taeda
TCTATTTTTAGCACATTCTAAATTTGGCATTTCTTGTTGCACACTTTTCAACAAAAAGTGGTAAATGAGATCCAAAGTTTTGTTGTTTTAAAGAATTGAATCTCTCAGATTTTTTATTGTGATTCAGCTCAAGATTAGAGGGTTTTCATACCTATGGCCATGGAAGCCCCGATTTCATTCCAAAAAAATAATTTTCAGAACCCTATTCGTAAATCTGAGCGATTTTTCAAATTGTTGTTGCCAACCGTGTTTGTGTGTTGTTGAGTTTTTTTTGGGTGAAAATCTGTGTTTTAATATGCCAACATTTGAGTTTTGGTTTATGAATTTTATGAGATAAATAACTTGAAGAAGAATATAAAATTGATTATTTCCAAGTGTTTGACAAAATGCCTCAATGGTTGTAGATTGCGTGCTTGCAAAGTGTTTGTCAAAAGGCCTCAATGGCTATATCTTTTGTGCATATAATTTTTTAGGGTAAATGTCTTACTTACAATAGCTTTCATGTACTAGAAATTTATGAAGAGATTATTTAATGGATGTAGCTTCCTATTTTTGCAAGTTTTTGTATGAATGTGAAAACGAATTTAATAAGTTGTTGAAGTGTGAATAGAATATAGGGAAGTTGTTACTTTCATTATCTAAAGCTTTCAGATAAAAAATAGGTTCTTGTTGGAAACAATTTTATATTGATCAATTTTGTAGGATTTTATGCAAGTGAGCATAAGAAGTTTCATCTGAGCTACATGTATTTATGGGTACAATCCTATGCTTTAATGATTGTAGAAAACTATTGTTGCCAATTTTGGCAAGTCCATTGTTTTATTTGGCTATGTTTGAAGAATAATATGCTTCTAAATTTGTAACATGGGCTTCTTTTGCTGCAACATTCATTATACGAGTCTCATGGTTGAAGCAATGCCACTAGGAATTTTTAATTGTGGAATTAATAAACATATCATGTTTATTATATTTACTGATGAAGAGAGGCATATTCCTCTTTCAAATAGGTTAATACTCATAGCCTTATATGTGATTTTTGTGATAGAAGCATAATACTTTAGGTTCTTGTGGCATACTGTTGTGGTTATGATGTCAAAAGTCAATAAGCAGAACTTATTTAGAATGATCTAAGAGATCAGATAGGTTGATCTAGCTTAATGCCTCATATGGTATCATGGTGGATTTTATTTCCAGTCTTACTTAGTGCTCATATATAAGTATGGAAAGAGCATATGCTATCCTCTTTTAGACTTGAGGAGAAAGACATTTGGAAATTGGTTTTAGGGTAAAGTTAGCATTGGCTTCTCATGTTATATTCTTCTATTCAAATAGATGAAGAAACATTATTACATGATAAATAAGTTAGTCATATTATAATTTAAAAAAAAAAAAAAAGTGTTAGTATTCAATGTGACCTTTACTTCTCTATATTATTGATGGTTAAGGTGGGTTTTTTATTTGGATTTTAAAACTTTCATAAATTTAAAATTAAAATGATATTTTTTTAATATGAAAAACAACTTAAACCTTATATTGTTAATATAATTTTATTTAAATTATAAATAAATGATGATATTTATTAATAAAAATATTAATAAATATTATTAATTTTACAAATATTTATTTATTTTGAATTTAGTGTGATAAATAGGTATACTTTCAAGACACTCTATATATATATATATAATATATATATATATATATATATATTTCAAGACAACTCTATATATATATATATATATATATATAATATATTATATATATATATATATATATATATATATATATATATATATAATATATATATATATATATATATATATATATAATATATATACTTGGTAAAATTGTAACAATTATATTCCTTTGGTGGAATAAGGTTACATGGCCTTTTATATAAATATTTTTAGGATGGATTTTTCTCTACCACATGCCCATGAGCTCAAATCATACTCAGAAATCCCCATAGAAACCCCTTTACCCAATCCCAATACCCTAAGAAGCCCCAAAGCCAAGTGCTCAGACCAGCATAAAACATAGAACATCATTAATCAATAGTGTAAATCCTTGTATACCCCCTTACAAATCTTGCATTCTTGGATTAAATCTCAAGACAAAACCCTGGTTTTTCTTTTTTTCCCTTTTCTTCGTCAAATTTTAGTCCATCCTATTGTATTATCAAGCCCAACTTTAGATGAATCAATGACCTACTTTATGTGAAATACTTCGAGTGCCATGGAATCAACCTTGTTTTTCATTTCTTTGTTGCTGTCAGAAATATATGATTCATGGGTTCTTTTATGCCCAGTTTTTGTAGCCACAATTATAGTTGAAACTCTTTCTTTCTCATTCCTCAGATGGTTCACCCTTGATGGGGAATGAGATGGTTTCTTTGGGGCCCCAACAAAATTAGGGGGTTGAATTTCCTGAAACTGCCTCTAGATGTAGTGGATTATCTCTTCTCTATCCAGCTAAATCTTTGGATCCCTTACCTTCCTTAGGATCCCTCCAATTACAGTTGGAGTTCTTACATGCATGGAGGAGGCAACCCCTTTCAAAAAGGGACATGCATTTTGAAGGTGACCAACCTGTTGGTAATTCCTACATTGGAAAGTTGTATTTTCATAGTCCAGGGGTTGAGAAAACACATTTCCCATAGACTTGAGCTCTATTTTATCTAGAAAACCTTTATGGAGATCAACTTCAACACATATGTGTACATACGTGAAAATTCCTTTTAATAAAATTTCTCTGCCTACTTTTATGAAATCGTCCAATTAAATTGCCCACTTTTTCTAAGATTTCTAGATGGGTAAAGTGAATGTGAAAGTTGGGCAACCTTACCCATACTAGCGTAGTCATTTCTAGTGTAGTAAGGGGATTGAATCCTGGGAACCACGACAACAATGAAAGACCAACTCATCTCCAAAACCATATATCTTGGTCAAGGATTTTTTTCTTATCCTCAAAGCATTTGAAGACCCCCACAAAAAAACCCTTTGAAAAAAATATCAACTCCAAATTCTAAGTCTAGTTATGATATACCTAGCCCCTGCGGTCAGAGGACAAGGGCCAAAAATCATTAAAATAGCATATGATTTCCTTTCCTACATATTCAATGGCATTTATATTGGTACCAACTTCTGCCACTTCAAGGCATGGAGTGTCCATATAACTCAACCACAAAGTCGAGCTTGAAAGATCCTTGAAAGTCGAATAGCTAGATCCGGGCTTGAGGGCATCCTTAAAAGACATGGTCTTGGTAGTAGAAGGAGCCCCCCTCCCCTGGCCCCCTTCTAGCCATACAATGAGGGAGATTGAAGCCTCATTGTTGATGCCATAGTCACTTATAAGGAATTCCTCCTCTAGTATCCTGCCCTCTTAAAGAAGCCTCGAAAGAGTATCCAAAATCCCTATACATTCCTAGAGTTTGGTAGCGAGCATTACTACCAAGTCAATTGCTGACGTTGTGATATAGTTAGTCCCTTGAGAAAGAGGTTTTACAGATATTGTTAAATCGAGTGGGTCTGATGCTAAATTTCCTTTCTTTACAAGTTCTTTCTATGGGGTAGGGCCCCACAAGAGACCTCCAGACACAGGATGTGAGGGACAAATGCAGGACTACCCTCCTCATCATATTTATACATTTTGGAAAACATATCTCAAACACCAACAACGTTTCCCCACCTATATCATCCAAACAATTCTTTGAACACTTTGTGATTAACCACAACACTTGCATATTTGTAGTACCACTGGGGATATTTTACAACCACTTTGCAATGGCTCCCATTCCATGAGTGACTAGCTCATTAAAGCTTTTACACAAACAGTTTAATTGATTCCATGGTTATCATAGGAGCTCCTTTCATGGTGTCTCCCTCAAAAGCGTAGCTATGATCAAAACCCCACATTAGTTGAATTTTGAGGTCTAAAATGGGCCTCCTAAGGGAATTATAAAATAATATAAATAATAAAATAAGGTTAGATTACATCATCAAATTTTAGCGGGAAAAAAGCAAAAACCACTTTTTCAACTGGTATTTTCAACTTATCTCCCTACAGGTTTACTCAAATTTCGAGTGGGAACACTCATTGGATGTAGAATTTGATTCCTCATATAATGAGTAACCATGTTGGATAATTTTGATGGACCCTCCTACACAGAAAATTAGAAATACATGAAAAATGTGATTGCAATCACATTTTTCCATGTATTTCTCATTTTTCATGTAGTAGGATCCATTGAAAGTATACAACATGGGTACTCCTTGGATGAGGAATAAAATTTTGCATGAAATGAATACTCCCGCTCAAAATTCGAGTAAAAATTTAGAGATATAAGTTGAAAAAGTAGTTTTATAATTTTAATCTTTTTTATTTTTTACCCAAAAAAATGGTGAATCATCCCCCATGGATCACATCATCATCTTGAATTCTATTGGTTCTTATGAAGTTTATTTTGGTTGTACATTTTTCTGAGGCACATTTTAGACCTAAAAAGTTCTTTAATGGATTTAACAAGCCTTCCACTACCCACCAGGGGGAGCCATTCCTAACCTTTGTGATAGGGTTCCATTGAAAAATATGAAAACCCGTTAACCCTTACGCCTTGGGAACAAACCAATCTAGTGCCGAGGAAGAAATAAGGGGCCATGGTTGAAACTAATGTTTGATCAGAAAAACATTTGTAGGACTATCAATTGAGAGAGTTCGAGCCTCAACCGACTATGATCACTAGCGTCCATCTGCCTCTGCTTGATATTGACCCTCTTTGGTGCCAATGACAACATTCCAATCTGTGGTAACGTCACCAAACTAAGTTCTGTGAAAGTTGGAAACCCCAATGCTCTTCACGACCTCCATCATGCTCTTAGTAAATCTAAAAAATGTTCCACATTTAACAATTATTTTTTAAAATTAAATGCAAAATAACAAAAATTAATCTAATTATTTTTATTAACTATTTGTTGGTCTTAGTGAAATCAACATCATATTGAGAAAATTATTTATTTTAAATGTAATTTTTAATAATATAAAAATTTATGGATCTTCATTTTGATAATATAGTTTAATACAAAAAATTAATTTAACATTATTAGTCTTTGCCTTTCCGGGGAATATAACATTCACTTCGCTGTCAAAGTGCATTGACTTTGCGTTATTTTGCCATGTTTTTGCAATTTTAGCCAAAACTTTGAGAAAATGCTTAATAGTTCTATTTTCACATAAATTAAAAAATAATTTTCTAATTTTCTACAAATCTTATTTCTAAGTTTCAAATTGGTGAGGGAGCTCTGATGGGACATAATTCCTTTGGTGACCGACATTTTCCGTATTTGTCAATGCTGAAAATTCATATATATATATAGTATATATATATATAATTACTTATAATATATATATTATAGTATATATATATATATATTATTTAAGAGCAATTTTGCGAGTGGTGTTCCGTTGGTGAGTGCTTTGACTCCTACACTATTATGTTAGTGCTCTGCCAATCATGTTAGAATTGACATGGTTGCAGGTCCTTCACATGGGTGGGGGAGCGGGGATTGTGATGAACAAAATTGCAATTGATATTATTATGTTTTTTTGTGGAGGATGGGGTATGTGTGGGCAATGACTATGTGAGTATTATGTTAATTAAAAGCTGAAAAGGCTGATATTTACCCCGTGAATTGTTTTCTATTAATCATATATACTAACTAAATTTAAATATATGTTAATGCTCTTCCCAATGATACTAGAATTGATGTGGTTGTAGATCCTTTGCATGGTGGGGGGGGAAGGGGTTCCGGGGGCAGGGGGTTGGGGTGGAGCAGGTGGCACTAAACAAATTTGCAATTAATATTATTATGTTTGCTGGTGCAAATATTTACTATGTGGAGGACGCGGTATGAGTGGACCACAATGACACGTGTATTATGTGTACACTAGTTAACTTGAATAATGAGTTATTAGAAATGCTTCTGTGACATTTTTTCAATATGTTGTGGCGGGTTAGGAATTATATTATCAATCTATTAGCACCAAACTAGCACAAAATTAGTCAATGAGGAAAAACATTGGTCAAATTATAATCATTATCGATGGCTCGGGTGATGAAAAATCATATTTATTTCATTTCATACAGTTTTGTGGCTTAGTTTACATATGTGTGTATAATGTGTCCTATGTAACATGTTTCACACACACAAAAAGTTACAGGTGGTGATTATATAGGGAAACAAGAAATCTAGAGTTTCATCACTGATTAAGAAAGTATTTTAAAGTACAAAGCAAAAATGGTTACCAATTTGCTTACAATGCATAAGACAATTAGGAATTGGGAGCATTGTGCATTTAGAAACTGGGAGTATTGTTCTATTTTTTTACATAAACTTTTATCTCCAAAGTTGGCATTGCATAAGATCACATCTTCAACTTTCAATAAGGTCTAAATGGAATATCTAAATATTATATGAAAAGTACAAAATGTTCAACATAAACAAATGTAGTATTTGGAGATGTTGTTCAAGCTCAATTCGAAATTGACAATGTATTTTGCAAGAAATTATGACTATGAAAGACAGTTGATGGTTGAACGATGGCTCTTTTTTTCTCTTTGCATAGTGAAATCTCTCCACACAAATATTTTTTAATATATGTAAAAGGGTGTACAAGTGATTTTTCAGGGGGGGGGGGGGGGGGTGCGCGGGGGGGGAATTTCTTTAGTTGCTTCTCTAATACGTATTGCTAGTGCATTTATTTTTCATAGTTTTGTTTTAAGCTCTTTTATGTTTAAAACTTTTGCAGATTTAACTATGCGAGAGAGAAATTGCATAGAGTTGTGAAATTGTGAAAAATGAAGGATGTGCGGAGGATGGGGTATCTGTGGGAGAACGAGGATGCAAAGATCACTTTATTTGGTAGGGACGAAATTAATTTTAAACTCTTTTTGATGATGTGTGGATGACAAGGTATGTGCATGAGAATGGGGGGCATAATGTAGCAAGAGAAAGAAAGAGTGAGCAAAAAGTCAGGGGTGCGAACTGTGGAGATTTTCTAGTTGTGTGATCGTCCACGTCTTTTTGCATCTTCGTATACATTTCCATTGCCAAAAGAAAATTTGATACATCTATTTTCCGCAAAGAAATTGATGCGGATACACACAAGTTTTACATTTTTCATAAACACTAAGCTATTCACACATTTTGATCTTGTATAATACTTGTGTGAAAATCGATAATGGTTAATCAAATTTACCTTTTGGTATCTACATGCAAGGTGTGCAGGGGAGAGGCTGAAAAAATCTCCCGTTATTAATATTTTTATGTTTCATTGTGCACTGATTTTCTTGTGTGGAGGAATAGCCATTTAAAACTTTCATAGATCTATTTGTGCAGAAGAGAAGTTGCATAGAGTTGTGGAAATGTTCAGAATGAAGTATGTATGGAGGACAGGGTATGTGCGGGAGAATGATGTTGCAGGAGGAACTTTATTCCATAGCTACAAAATTAATTAACTAACTCTGAACATAAACTTTAATTCATATTGTAATAGGTGATTTTTTTTTGTATAGAAGTCGGTACATTGAATGAAGAAACGTGCACATGTGTGGCCGATGAATTGAATGCTCAGAGGAATGATATTTAGCTGCAACATTGTTTTCTACAAATCAAAGGACAAATATCGAAACGATAAAAAATATGGATGGCAACTTTATCTCTGTAACATGTTTTAGACGCCATATAGTAACAGGTAGTGATTTCTAAGAAAACAAAAATGTAAGCATTTGAAATGGCTAGTATTGTAAAGGGAAAATGCTATTTGCAGTGCTACAAATAAATCATTAGGTCCTAATTACATTTTTCGAGTAGCAGAATGTGTAACATTTTCTCTTTGCAGGATATTTCTGAATACTATGTGCATTTGTGATAAGTGTCTTTTTAATACATGTGAATAGTTAGTGTTGCATGGGAGAATGGGTGTGCAAAGAAAGGAAGAGAAACATTAATTCGTTGTGTAACATAAACTTTTATCCACAATGTTATCATTAATCTAAAATACTAATTATCGAATATAAAATTAAGTGTCTTTTCACTGCATGTGAGGAACATTACTATTATTGAACCAATAGTAATACAATTCCATAATTCTAAAATCAATCGGCATAGAAATAGAATAATACATGCTGAGGAGGATTTATATTTAGTGATGTCAGTGTATTCTATTAATCAGATAACAAACATTGAGATGACAAAAAAAATTTGGAAGTCATCTTCATCTTCGATACACAGATTTCGTGACATGTGTCGGACAAAAAAAAATAATAGGTGACGATTTTAGGGAAATGAGCCAACAAGCATCTAAAATCGTTGGTGGAGAAAGGAAAGAAGTTATTTGGTAATATAACAATGCATGTAACATTTTCTCTTTCTCAATTGCGTTTAAATGTGGGGAGTATTGTATGAGCTTTTGTTGTATTACATAAACTGTTGTCCTCGAAACTGACGTCGCATAGAAACACATTCTCGGCTTTAATAATGTCACAATGTCGTTTCTTATTATATTTGAATAAAATACTAATTCATGGTTAGTAGTTGTAGTGAAAAGATACAAAAGATCTAAAATACTCCCAATTTTTAACTGGATTCACCTTGGATAATTTTCTACTCACATTTATTATGTTAAAGTATATAAAACTTTGCCCAGTGAAAGAATAGTTAAATATGAAAGATCTTACATGATTAGGACAATAGCTAAATATATCATGATGCTTATTTTCAGTGAAACACATAGGTTTGCAAATACTTATTTCATATCTATGAAAATCAATGTCTAATTCAAATGGAAGGTAAATGTATATGATAACAATCACATGTAGTTCATGCTTATTTTATATCGTAAATTTATGTTTCTCATAACATGTATAATAGTGATATTAAAGTAGTAGAAAAGTGTGGAATAAATGGATGTGATGTTGGGTAGTTCTGGTGTGTTTAATTGCTAATTATTGAGTGTGCCATGTGTAATAGATTTGGCATGCATAGTAGTAACATCTGCGAGAGAATGAGTGTGCAGAGCAAGGAACATAGACTTTTTTCGATGCAATGTTTCATATGTGCACATGCATTCAATATTATTGAATTTCATAGTGAGAGAATGTTATTATATCTCAACATTCAAAGAATGGAAACATTAGGTCTTTTAACAAATCCATGAACATAATACTGATAGGATATTTTCCTTGTGTGGAGCCTATAATAAAAGCTTTTATTGCGTGGGGAAAACTTGTTTTTGTTTCAGTTTGAAGAAGTTCATTGTGTGGGGCTTATAATAAAAGCTTCCATCATGCGAATGAAGAAATTAAGAATTTAAAGAGATAGTGTTTGATTATATATATCCAAAACTATAGGATGTTGTTCAATTGTGCATAGCTTACAATGAAAGGTTTCATTGTGCAGAGGAAGTCTATCTCCGTTTTAATTTGAAAAATAATCTTTCATCATGTGGATGAATCTATTTACATAGGTGTGTAGTTGGTGAATTGAATGCTGAAAGGACTAATATTCATCCATAGTTTGGATAAATTGTAAATTATAGCTAATTAATAAATGTAATGTATGCAGAGGTAGAGAGTGTTAGTTTTTGTTCCTTAACTTATCTAGCTTTCTCGAAATTGTTGGTTTTTTTTCAAATGATTTATAATATTAAATGGCATTTTTTCTCACTATAATAGCCATTTCAAATGCTTTTTAACTCAACTCCCTAAAAATCACCACCATCTACTATTTTGCGTTTGGAACATGTCACAAAATATTCGTGTCAAATATAGAGTTGTCATTCAATTTTTTTTATCGTACCAATATCTATTCCCTAATTAATAGAAAACATTTTTGTGGGTAAATATTAGTCATTTCAGCATTCAACACATTGAGTATGCACGTGCACACATATTTGTTCAATGTATCAATGTTTATCATCTTGGTTTTGCACATCTATTCTCTCACACAACACTATTTCTACACATGCATTAAAAAATTACTTAATCTAATGTTGCATAATAAATTCCTCTATACACACTTGTTCTGTTGCACATAGACATTCCTCCGTTGATCCTTCATTTCACAATTGTTAGAAAAATCAATTAACTTGAATATATTGAACCTAAAGCTACCAATATGAGCTATTAATTCGTGGGAAGGAAATGAACATAAAGCTAATGGCATAAACTATTAATTCATGGTTGGTGGCATTAGTCTGAGAATAATTTAGTGTATCACGATGGTTTTTTTATGACTATTTCATATTATGATTAGAACCATTATTTTCCTATGTTCAAATATTTGGGTCTAGTATTTTGTAGGAGGTAGACACACAGAAGAAATGTGGGAAGGAATATCTGTGATTCCATCTAGTTGCCTTGAATACATTTTTGACACTCAAATTTGCACCATAATATTAAAAGGCATGTATCAAGTTATTCATAAATCAAATTTTGTTTGATTTTACATAGTCGTGGGAACTAGTTATCAAGTGGATTTGTCATAGAAGGTAGTTGAACACTTTTCCGCATTGTATTTATTTGTGAATTTCCTTGCAAAATTTACTATTTATAGCTATTATTGGAAGTTTTAATCCAATTGGAATTATCGCAGTCATAGTGTAGTGAGACTTAAATTTTAATTTTTTTGGCAGAAAACCATCGAAATTCTGACACGTTTCTGATAAAATGCAGTAGTAATTCTTGTAAATCTAGGTTACAATTGTCGAGGTTGAAGGTTTTAGGTGGTTGATAGGTTTTTCATGGTATTGAATCCATTTCTGATATCAAAAACTTGTTTGAAACACTCCTACTTCCATTTTTTTGGGAAAACACAAAAATATTATGAAAATTGACGATTTTTTGCCATGCGGGGAAATTTGTTACCTCAATACACAATGTTATTCCTTTTTATTTTATATCATAAATTTATGATTGTTATGACACGTATGTCAATGATCTTGAAGCAAGAGTAATGTGTGGAGTAAGTGGACAATATGCTTTTGGAATTTCAAAATTTATTTCCATTACTTTTTGTAAACAGCGGCTTTGGTATCTTTCCTTGGAATTGTTTGCAAACTAGAAACACCATTTATTTTCAATAAACAAAGCTTTTTATAAGTCAGGTGTCCAAATATTGCATGCCATAGAAGACTAGATGGAAATGTACCTACATTATATTGAGAATTATATGCATAATTTTGTGCACAGGCATATGTTCCTTTCATTTTCAACAATCTTTCTTCCTCTATTCTAGTCATGACAACTATGTTGTCTGATGCTTTTCTCACCTCAACTTTTCCATCAAACCTGTGAATGGAGTGTCCTTACTAGCGAATGTGAACAAGGGACAAAAACTTTCTTCGTCATTCTGAGAGGTAGATAAAATCATGTTGAATAAAGTCGAGGAATACAGGCAATTTGAGCCTGATGGTGTCAAGTCTAGAAGGCTTGAGTCTTAACTTGTCTAAAAATTATATTGCCCCATCTACATTTTCACTGAAGTCTTAAAAAAAATCTTTCTGGAAAGTCATGTGGCAGGTTGCACCTGTGTCAAGCAACCATGCATCTTTCCAAGAATCAAATCAAGCATGAAATATATCTTTAGTTACTCCAATATTGAAATGTGTCACAATATAATGAGAAGATTCATATACTTTTCCTTTCCTTGGATCTCGCGTTTTACCTTTATATTTATTTTGTTCTTACTAGATTTTGTCTTAAGAGAGTTTGCATGTGGATGCATCATGTCCATCTCTATTTTAGCAGATACAATGGTGATCATCTTTTTCTCCTTGATGACGTTTATCCCCTGCCTTTGTTATTCTTCCTCCATGTTCTCTTCTGCCACCGCTTCCTCTAGAAGAATCTTGTGTCTATTTCTTCTCCTTTTGTGTAAGGCACACAACTTCTTTAGGGGGCTGAGAAGTTGTTTTCCTCTTCCCAATGTAGATAATGGAATGCATTTTTTATATGATTACCATGGTAATAATCTCTATAAAAATTCACCAAAAACTACCACAATATATATTTGTTCACACTCAAAATGAAGTAAATGGAGATTTTGAACAAAAGATAAACTAGTAGAGTACTTTGAGCCTGTACTAAAGAAGGAGCTAATTGAAATTAAAATAGAATTATATAGACATTATATAAGGAATTTTGAGATGATGCCCCTCACTTTTATTTTACTTCATATCTTCAAGGTAGATGTAATGGTCAATCAAGTAACAATGCATAAATACCTTCAACCATCATGAGATGTTGCTCTTCATTTTCCTCATACTTTGAAGTCTCTAGGTAAGTAGAAAAATATAAGGGTAGTGACTTCACAGGGATAAGTACGCAATAACTTCACAAATGACCCATAGGAGATAGATTGGTCATAACTAAGGTAGATAGACATTATAACCAACGAATTTTAACTTTACTAGTGGCTTTCATACTTGTAGAAGTTTATCCATAAGACATGCTTGGCACTGGATCAAGAAAAGGAAAACAATATTGGAGATATTACTAATGTTATTCTTAGGTTGGGACTAAAGAGGAGAGGTGTTGGAAACCAATACCAAATACCTCAGGAAAATGAAAAGTTGACCCTGGTCTGAATCCAAAAAAACGTAATCTACAAAGAAATCTCTAAAAATCTCCATAATAGATCTGGGCTTTGGGCACAACCAGAGATTGAAAGCTTGAATCACAATAGCCATGAAAATTATTTTTTCTTAATGCTTGTAAACCCTAAGATTTACTAATACTGTATGGTAGTTGCAAGTTTTGTCTCACATTCAAGGCAAGAACAAGCATGCAAATAATGATGGGCACAGAGAGCTTTAAGAGGTCACAGATAGGTAATAGGCAAACAACGTTATAAAAATCTTTTTATTTAGTGGAACTTTCCTAAGATAAATTTGGAATATAAAGTTTATTCATAAGCAGAAGATGTAGTGATGTCAAGCCTAGCTAATGCACAATATAATGTACAACCTTTGTGGTCATTGCCTAATTCCACAAAAGGCTTGAAAAACATACCCTTAGAATATGACATGTCTAGAGGTCAAAGAGACTCAGGAAAAAATTAACGAGCAAGGCATTATGGAGAGGGAAATGGCTTAGTGTAGGTCTACACCCATGATAGACAAGGAATCCATAGTGACGGAGTTACAGGGGAAGAAGAATGCCAAATTTGGCACATGTTCTCTGATACCATGTCAGGCTATTATGATAACTCCCAAATATTCCATTTAGATGAATGTCATATACACAATCAGAATGGTGACCCTTGGGATTCATATTCTAGGGACTCTTCCTATTCCAATTTTTCTATGTACATATTTACATTTTTTTTTCCCAATCTGAGAAGATTAGGTGTCCAATAACATACAACACACAACCCTTTTTTATGCATTGCTTCACTTGGAGTGTAGTTATTTCTGTGAGTGAGATCAGTCTCTTTATCCCCTATAGTGTTATATTTTCTCCATTATCGTTGAAGCATTTCAGTGTTTTGTTGTAATAATCAACCTTATTTTTGTGGGCTACTATCTATCCCATGCCTATTAAAACATCATATGATCCCAATGGTAATAAATTGAAAGCAATTATGGTGGTCATACCACAAATCTCCACAATGCATGACTTCACTATGTATTTCACTTTTCTTTTTGTTCTAGTGGTTAGTTGAACCAACCATGATTCTTTATGAGCTTTCTTGGGCAATTTAATTACATTTATTTTCAATATTCAAATTGAAATAGCTGAAATTAGAACCCGGGTCAATTAAAATTGAAATAGGTTGGTTGATGACCATACCTTCCATTTGGATTACTATAGTTTGCTAGTCTACCTTCCTATTTTCCAATGCAACATAATTCGAGGTATGTTTTGGGCCACATTGTTCGCTATTGTTTCCTCTTTCACATTATACAACCTTCTAATAGTCCAATACTCCTAAGAATAGTTCCTCCGCAGATGGTTTTCTCCATAAGTCCCACACTGGACATGCCCCTTCCTAGACCCTTCGGCCTCTTCTCTTGTTGATTTTGGTAGTCCATATCCACTAGTCATTGTGGAAATTTGTTTATATTCATTCTTGGTAGAGGTGGTGACCCTTCCATTATTCCCTCCTTTCTTGTATCCTGAGGACTTTGTCCTTTTTCCTTTGAATTTTTCCCTATATTTCTTCTTCCAATCTATTCGAACTCCAATCTAGTGTTTGCATTGTCCATATGATGAGCCTAAGTATTGCAACAATAATGTTGCAACTCCTAGGGCTACCAGCTTTACTTATCAACTCGGGGCTTGTACAAACTTGGAGGTGATAATGCTATATGCACAAGTAGAAGTGAAGGTATTGCCTGTTGTCACCACTCATCTGGCAAGAGACCCCAGGGGTTCCAAGCCAGACTTCTATAGGGTCAAAAGAAGCTTAACTCTTTGATGGAAGAAGAGAAAATCTATCCTAAGGGAGAGCTACTTCTACTGCAGTATTGAAGAAAATAGTATGAAATGCTAAACCATACCATAACCTAACTTACCATCCAAACAGTTATGCTAAGCATAATTGCTAAATTAACACTAATCTAATGCTATTATCTAAGTTGCAGAGGTAAAGAGCATCGAAACCAGACTAAGTTGTAAGCAAAGGAAACTAAGCTAAATAGGTTTTCAAGCAGAAGAGCAATCGAAGGTCGAAATCAATGAAAGGAGGACGTAAGGATGGAGTAGCGCATAGGGATCATTGGATCGATCAACAAGTAGAAGATGGATGGTGGAGATCTTATTGCGGGGTCTCAAGCGAGTAAATGGATGAACAATGTGTTGGCATTATGGTTCTGGTATGATTATATGTTTCAGATGTTGTACTTGATGGCAACACCCATGGCATGGCTCTCATTTTTGATGAAAAATAAAGAAGTACGCAGGAGAACAGT